>JAODAL010009728.1:0-109039 GCA_025379985.1 Phyllomedusa bahiana | reverse complement strand
GTGTAAAAAAAAAAACTCTGTTTCCTGACGCGAATGCTTGATTGCTGTACACAACTCGCTCTGTGAAGCTGAATAGCACATCTGCCGCACAAAACTCTGCTTCTGACCCCAGACGAGTTTGCTGTGCATAACTCTTCCCTCCTGACACAGAACAAGTGCCTGTTTCACATAACTCTACTCCCTGAGCTGACTAGCGTGCCTGATTCATGTAACTCTACTTACTGAAGCTGAATTGCATGACTACTGTGCATAACTTTGCTCCCTGATGCTGAATAAGGGGACTTCTGTACGTAACTCTGCTCCCTGACACTGCACAAAGTGCCTGTTGTACATAACTCTCCCCAACACTGAACGGAGTGCCTGCTATATATAACTCTGCTCCCTGACGGTGAATAGCGTGACTGCTGTACACAACTACACTTTCTGACGCGAAGCAACGTGTCGGTTATACATAACTCTGCCCCCTGACATTGAGCGGAGTGCTTGCTATACATAACTCTACTTCCTGATGCTGAACAGCATGCCTGTGGTACGTAATTCTACTTCTGGAGGAGAAAAGAAGTAAAAAAAAAAAGGGGGAGTTAGCAGAGCATTTACTGTATTGTAGCGTAGCTGTAGCCCAAGGTCTCCTGGGAGGAACCACTAAAAGGAAAACTAAATCTAAACCCACTAAACTCACAAAACTCCTTTTCCCCCAAACTCCTTCTCAGCCATCTACGCCCAAGGGTCACATTCCTTTCTCTCCATTGTCATCCATTTCTCCCAATTCAAGTTCCATGGATATGGACACATGACCAAATGAAACAAATCAACTCCACTGAGCTTACTCTTCAGCGCCTCTTCTCCTCATTCTGAGAGAATATCCAATCTGACGTCAAGCAAATTACCACAGAATTCCGTTCAGAAATCCAACTGACCACATTGAGAAGAAAATGTCGGAATTCGCTAAATCCCATAATTTATCATCGATGCGAACTCAGCCTTGGAGGAGGAAGTACAGAGGCTGTCCTCTAAACTGTTGGACCTGGAAGATAGATCACATAGAGAGAATATACGGATTTGAGGGATCCCAGAAACCATTACCCCAGATTCATTGCCAGCATTTCTTACTGATCTCATGGCTTATGTACTTCCGGACGCTTCCCAGAGAGACCTTACCATCAAGGTTTTCTAAGAGATGCTATCCTGAACTATCTCACTGAAAATAAATGTATAACTTCATTCGAGCATGGGTTTATGGATGATCAGTTCTATCAAACTAATCTCATCAGCTTCTATGGGGAGGTTAGTTCTAGACTGGATCAGGGTGAGGCATTGGATGTCATATATCTAGATTTTTCTAAAGCATTTGATACTGTGCCACATCAAAGGTTGGTAAGTAAAATGAGAATGTTTAGACTGGGGGAAAATGTTTGCAAGTGGGTAAGTAACTGGCTCAGTGATAGAAAACAAAGGGTGGTAATTAATGGTACATAACTCAGACTGGATACCTGTTACTAGTGGGGTGCCACAGGGCTCAGTATTGGGCCCTGTCCTATTTAATATTTTGATTAATGATCTTACACATGGATTGCACAGTAGAATATCGATCTTTGCAGATGATACTAAGCTCTGTAAAGTAATCAACACAATAGAGGATAATGTTTTATTACAAAGAGATCTGGATAAGTTGGAGGCCTGGGCAGAGAAATGGCAGATGAGGTTTAACACAGATAAATGCAAGATTATGGACATGGAGAGAAAAATTCATTTCATGATTACATTTTAAAATAAAAAAAAAACTGGGGAAAAAGTGACAGGGGGAAAGGGGATTTGGGGGTTTCCTGGGGGGAACCAGAAAAACTTTTTTTGTAGCGCCAGTGTAAGGCAGCAGGCCAAGGCAAATAGGTTTATGGGGTGTTTTTTAAAAAAGGGGGGCAAAAGGATGTACATGAGGGGAACATTATTCCCCCCATTTTAAAACCCAACTGGTTAGCCCAAACACAGGGAAAAATTTTGGTGTCCATTTTTGCACGGGAAAAATTACTTTTGTAGGCTTGAACGGTACAAAAAAGGGCAAAAAAAAATAATTTAAAAGGACTGGGTGGACGGGAAATTTATCGGGAAAAGTTTTGAAAATTATGGTTATTTCTTTTTACAAAAAAAGACAGCTTCGTGGGGGTAAAAAATTTTTAATTTTTTTTTTTTAAATTTTTTTAAATTGGGTAAAATTTAGGGGATTTTCTCAAGTTTTAAATTTAAAACGGGGGACTGAAATCAAGAACAAGGGGGATCCTCTATGCCCTTGAGGAAAGAAAGTTTCTAAATAAACAAAAGGAAAGGGAAAATTTTTTTCTGTTAAAAGCAGTTTAAAACTGTGGAACTCTTTTGCCCCGGGGGAACTTGTCAGGTGAATTTATTTAAAAGAGTTCAAAAAAGTTTGGGGGTGCAATTTTTGGAGCGTAATAAATAACAAGTTATAATAAATAGGATTCTGGAGTAGGGTCATTGATCCCGGGATTATTTCCCCCATTTCCCGTTTTGGGGTTTAGGGAAGGGTTTTTTTTTCCCCAAAAAGGGGGACCATTTTGGGTCCTGGGCCCCATTGGGTTTTTTTTTTTTCCTTCCTCTGGATCAACCCCTTTGCAAAAACCTTTTTGCAGAATGGGTTAATTTGGGTGGATGTCTTTTTTGGCCCCTTTCAAACTATGTAAAATTGTAAACCCCAAATTTAGTCTACCCAAAAAAAAAAAAAAACCCCAGCCCCCCGAAATCCAAAAGGGAAAATCCCGAGCTAAAATTAAATTTTTTTTTGAACCAAGGTTTAAATTTCCTGAGAGCCTCCGGGAAAAAATTCTCCCCTTGGGAGGGTTAAAATTTCAGTAAAAATCACCCTTTCCCAGTCTGCGGAAGTTTGCCCCAAAAACACAAAAATTTCTCAGAGGGCCCTGGGAAATTTAAATACCCCTGGGGATTCCCCGTCAAAATTTTTTTGCTAAGGGAATTTGATTTAGCGATTTTCGTGGGCCATCGTCATGGGTCGAAAGTAGTTTTCGGCCCAAATTTCAAGACGGTTTAATAGTCGATGATAGATTATCCCCCGGAAAGACATTTAAAATCTTTAGGGGAGAGGAACAAACCTTCATTCTTACAAACCCCAAAAAGGGCCCGGGAAAAAGCTTTGGGAAAAAAAAATTTCCCCAACCCGTCAAATGGATACGTGTACTCTTAGGCAACAAATTAGACCCCTTTTACAGGCCCTTTTTTGCCCACGGATTGGGGGCCCTTTTCCGGCCGGTTTTTTCGCTTCAATACGGGCCAAAACCGTCGGAGTCATTACGGTAAACCACTGCTCTCATAGGAAAAATGGGTTTTCCCTCGGCTCCTCCCCGCTCGGCAAATCCACCGCCCGGGGGGGGAAAGTGACATGCACTTTTTTTACGGCGCGGACGCGCCGGAAAAAAAATGAAATTTTTATGGGGCCCGGGGGCGGCGGCCCCCCCCGCGCGCCGGCCCCGCCCCCCCTCCCGCCCCTTATTTTACCGGGGGGATTTTTGGCTCAATACGGGGCCAAATCCCTCGGGGAAAAAAGCCGGGGTGGAAAACGGGTTAGGTTATAAAAGCCACAGAAAAAAAGTCACACACCCTTCACTATCCCCTTTGTTTTTACAGCATGACCCCTTTCACTGGGATTTACCCCCAAAATAAAAAATGCCCCGAAAGGGAGTATGATTTGAACCATCATTTAACTTGAAAAAGGACATTTGGGCTTAAATTTTCCCGGAACGCAGCTTTGGCCTTAAACCCGTCTGACCCCAGATTAAAAAGTGCCCGGGAAAAAAGGAAATCTTTTAACCACCCCCCTTTTGTTTTTAATTTGGGCATTGATATATCTGTCCTGGGCCCCAGATGAGCCCCAAAACCCTTTGACCCCCAGATTAAAAAGTGCCGGAAAAAAAGGGTCTTTTTAACCCCCCATTTTACTTGGGAATGGAAAATTATAATGTCCTTTTCCCCGGGCCCCCCCGCATGACCCTTTAAAACTGTCTGACCCACAGATTTAAAAAATGCTGGGAAAAAAGGGGGTCTTTTAAAACCCCAATTTTTAGTTGAATGGACATTGACCCATATTGTCTGTTAAAATTTTCCTTACCCCCCTTTTACAATTCAGAAAATATTTGTTAAACTATTTTGTGATGCCTCAGTTTTTTAAGTAGTTTTTAAATTTTAGAAAACACATTTTTAAAAAAGGATGGATTCCCACCAAATCTTTGTTTTTTTTTTTTTTTAAAAAGTATTAAAAAGGGTTGTCTCACTACAGGGGGTTGCTTGTATGTTAAAGATCTTGCAAAAAAAAAAGTCATTTTGCAATATGTGTCAATTAACAGTACCCTACCTATTCCTGTTTCTGACAGAAACCATGACCCTTGAGCCACTCTTAAACAATTGTAAAAAACAAATGTCTGTTAGAAACCACATTTTTTACAATAGGACCTGTAGTATTGCTGCATTTCAAAGCAGCATGACCCAAAAATTTCTAAAAATGACTTCTCAGCCACTGTTAAAAATTGTGAGGGAGAAATGCCACTTAGAACCCACATTTCTGTTCCAATGGACCATGATTCTAGCTGTATCTCACAGCACCATGACCCCAAAAAATTATAAAAATGACTTCTCAGCCACTGTTAAAAATCTGCGCCAAACTGAGATTCAACGAGCGCAATAAAACTATTCCGAAGTTACACGGATGAGAAATTGTGTTTTTTGCAGCAATGACAAACGAGAACAGTTGTAGAAAATTTGCTATCAGAATTGTCGTACAACGTGGCATTTGAAACAAAACTAGGGCCGCACCACGTGCAATACAGCTATTTAAAATTATACGGATAAAAAAAGGGTGGTTTTTGCACCAATGAAATACCCAACAGTAACTACAAAATTTTTATATTCAAATTTAAGTACAAGGTGGCTCTATGAACAAAACTGGGCCGCCCCAAAAGTAAAAAAACCCCTTTTTGAAATGTATAGGGGATAATAAAAGGTGGTTTTTGCACCTATGAAATACACCTGGAATTATTAGCAAATTTCTGTATGGTATATCCGTACAAGATGGGTCTTTTAAACAAAAATGGACTGCGCCAAAGTGAAAAAAAACCCTAATTAATTTGTGTACGGATAATAAAACATGGTTTTTGCACCTATAAATACACCTGCGGTGACTAGAAAAGTTCTGTATCATATTGTAAGTAAAAAAATGGTTCTTTTAACAAAGCTGGGATGCGCCAAAGTGAAAAACCGTAATTAAAATGTGTACGGATAATAAAAGGTGGTTTTTGCACCTATGAAATAACCTGCGGTGACTAGAAAAGTTCTGTATCCTATTTGTAAGAAAAAAGTTGGGGCTTTGAACAAAACTGAGCTGCGCCAAAATGAAAAAAAAACTAATTAAAACGGTGTACAGATAAAAAAAGGTGAGTTTTTGCACCCATCAAATACACCTGCAGTTACTAGAAAAGATCTGTATCCTAATATAAGTACAGGCCCGCACAAAATACCAGCTAATTATTTCACCAAAAACTGTTAATAAAAACCCATTTCAATGCAGGTCAAAGCAGAGTCTTGGCTGCACAATTATCCACTCTCCTTTCAAAAGCCTGCCTGCCTGCCAACCTGTTTGTCTGTGTTCACCCGCACCCCCATTTCCCCCCCCCCCTCCGCGCCTGTACAGCGCTAGATGCTCCTTTAAAATTCTCAGCCTAAGTAACTAAAAACTGAAAATCTCTAATCTACCTAAGTTCTAATGTTCACAGCTAAAAGTATAGTTGTCTGTGTGAACAAATAGAACATTTCGCTGAGTGTTTTGAGAGAGACCGAGCACACGTCCTGCTCTTATGATACACAGACACACACTAATGCTGAACAGGAAGGGCTGTTCTATGTAAAACGAGGTCATGTGATTTTTCCAGCCAATCACAACCATACACATCCCAGTCATGATGTCGCACACGCAGCTCACCCTGCTCTATTCTCTAAGCTGATTTGCTGGCCGCCAAAATGACAGGAAGCGCAGAAAATGGCACGATATTAATAGATTATGCGCAGATTTTAACCTAAATTATCGCGTGATCGGAAAAATCCGATGTCGATAATAATCGCTCAACACTACTAAGGACGGCTCCACCATGGTTTGCTATAACCCCTTCATGGCCAAGGAGTTCTTAATCGCTTGTGCTCTTCTACATTCTCCGTCCTCTACACCTACGAAGACTCAACGGATCCGTCCAGAAGTTATTACCCCGTTGTGGTCGGAGAAGCACAGCAGATCTGGATCAAGACCTAAAGACTGATGGTTCCAGCAGTTAAGTATTTCTCTGCTTACTCTTCTTTTTTGGAGCTTGCTGTTCCCTCTGTGTCGTTGAGAAAGTTTTTGCAGGATTTTTTCTTTTTCTGCCGCATAAGTTCCTCCCAGACACTCTCTCTCCAATTGGATTTATTTCCTCAATAGGATATACGGTTTTCTTGTTTTTCCTTTTTGGTTGTTGTGGTCTTTCAAGACATTTGTTATTGTTACTTGTTATACCATGTCTACAAGTTCACAGTATGTCATGTGTCTACCATCAAGGTCACGTATTTTTCTCTTAATAACAATGAGCGACCCTTCATTAGAATTCATTGATCACTTAAAATGGGTATTAAAATCCTATCTTTAAACACCAATGGGCTTAATTCATTCTTTAAGAGGTCCTTGCTCTGGAGAGATGTCTTAAAATCCAAAGCAGACATTGTGTCCAGGATTCTCTTAGAATCCTTTCTCACACCTTCTCCTCTAAAAAAGATACAGTTGCTTTTCCCCCCATACAATCAATTATCGATCCAAAAGGTAGATTTATTATATTGCACTGTTCACTGAACACTGTAACATACACAATTGTAGCTTTATATGCACCTAACAGCCACCAGCTTTGGTTTATTTCTAAAGTGGTTACAAAAGCTAAATCTCTCCAGAAAAAACAACCTCATATTTTGTGGAGATTTCAGTTTGATTGTTGATGCCCAGTTGCACAGGTCACGAGGTTCCTCTAGAAATCCATGTCGGTAAAGAGCTTTTCTAGCAGAAGAGAATTTGTATGATCCACGGCGTTATGAGTAGAGATGAGCGAATTGATTCTAACAAAGTAGAATTTGTTTAGAATTTCAGGAAAACTTTGGTTCTGAACGAAGTCGAAGTTTGGATTACATCGCAGGAACGAAGCGTGCTTTTGATTGATAAAATGGCTGCGAGCACATGGCGTTACATGGGGCAAAGAACTCTGGGAGGAAGAAGGGCATAGCCTGCATGACATGTGCAGAAAATGAACCCAAATCAGAGACCGGCGGGATTCTGTGACGTCACCGCACTATATAAGTCTGGGCACGACGCTGGGAGCTCACACTCCTCTCACTGTACTGAGTAGGGAAGCTGCTGCCACGGCTGCTTATATCTCTTACTACAGCGATTTTTGGGGGGTGTCTCAGCTTGTCTCAGAGACTGCTTCTCTTACGTTCTAATTCTGATTTTGTGGGGTATTGGAACTGAGTCCAGTGTGCGTCCAATGCAGCTGCATATACATTTTAATGCTATCTGCTCACAGCACATTGAATATCCAAGGGTTATCTAAGCCTGTTCCTGTTGTATTCATTTAAAGAAACAGCGTTTTTTACAAACCAAATACCACTTCATTTTTGGTTGCTCATTTCTTTTGCGAAATTTACATCCAGGGGTCAATTAAGCGTTGTTCTGCTGTTGTGGTCACTAAAAGAAACTTACTTTTTCACCGCCAAAAAAGACATTTTTCCTGTTGCATAATTCTTAACCGAAGGTTAACTACAAGTTTTTCTGTTGTTGTGTACCGTAAAATACACGCCATTTTAACCGCTAACAAAGCTGGTAATTTTTGGTTGCTCAATTTTTTTGGGCAATTTACATCCAGGGGTTAATTAAGCGTTGTTCTGCTGTTGTGGTCACTAAAGAAACGTTCTTTTTCAAACCCCCAAAAAAAGACATTTTTCATGTAGCTTTAAATTTTATAACCCAAGGTTAATTACAAGTTTTTTTGTTGTTGTGTACCCTAAAATACACGCCCCTTTTAACACGCTACAAAGCTGGAAATTTTTTTGGTTCCTAAATTCTTTTGCACATTTACTTAAGGGGTTAATTTAAGCTTTTTTCTCTGTTGGGGTCACAAAAAAGAAAGTTTTTTTCACCCCCAAAAAAAGACTTTTCCTGTAGCAAATTCATAACCAAAGGGTTTAAATTAAAATTTTTTTTTTTTTTTTGTTTTTGTGTACCGTAAAAATACAGCCTTTTAACACGCTACAAGCTGGAAATTTTTTTGGTTGCTCAATTCTTTGCGAAATTTTACTCCAGGTTAATTAGCGTTTTTTCTGCTTTTGTTGTCACGAATGAAACGTTCTTTTTCACGGCCAAAGAAAAATTTTGCCTGTCAAAATTTCTTTCCCAAAGGGTTAATTAAGCCTGTTTGTGCTTTTATACCAGTAAAAAAACCATGTTTTTAAATGGCAAATTATGAAAGTAAATTTTTCCCGGGCCCCTTTGTGGAGCCAATTTATACCCAAAAGGGTTCCCCAAGCTTGTTTGGGTTTCTTTTGGGAGCAAATAAGGGTGTTATTTTTATATGCGATTTCTTATAAAACGTTTTCTTACATTTTAGAACAAACAGATGTCAACAGAGGGGTGGCAGGCTCTTCACCTTCGGGGCGGGGCACAAACATTCCTGGAGCGGGCCCCCAGGAGCAGCAACGGGGGGACGTCACAGCGGGGGTACCCCCGTGGGGCCCCACAATCCCGGCCAAGGGTTCTTGTTTGGCTGACTGGGTCTCCATTCCTCCAGATGACATCTGAAAACCCAGTCAAGATCGGGGGGGATCTCAGACCAATCCTTAGTTGGCAAGGCCCCGGGACTCAAAATGCCCCCAACCCCCCTCGTCCCCCTCCCCGTTCCCTCAGCCAAAATCTACATGTGTCTGGGCCAACCACTATATGCGAGGTGAAAATTTGAGGAGGGCGTCGCAGCTATTTTTGGGAGCGAAGAACGGGGGGATTCCCCCGCTTTGCAGAGGTGCAAAGTAAGATGTGGAGAGTGGCATGGGAGGTCATGTTGTGAGGGGTCGCCCCCGATACCAAGACTGGGATAGGACGCGTGCGATGAAACACAAATCGATATGAGTAGCCCACTGCACTTGGGAGCCCGGGGGGGCGGGCTTCTATCTCGGAGAAGAGGGCGTCAGCTTGCGTGTTAGGCAGCGGCGCAGCCAGCAAGTGTGTTGTGTGGCCTTGAGTCAGCAGGGGAGCAGCAGTGTGAGGTCGGGAGCCAAGCGGCCACGGGGTAGAAAACCCGCTTCGCAGGTCCAAGAAAGTAGCGGCACAGGGACTCAGCGAGGCATCGGCGACAGTAATCACTCAGTGCGGAGCGTTGGCGGTAAAATCAGATACTCGGAAGTGTGGCAGTTCTTTGCTAAGACACCGGAGGAGCCGAACATGGGTATATGTAGAATCTGTGGGCAGAAAGTGAAGCGTGGCCAGGGAGCTAACGTTGGCAGCACGGCCCTGCATCAACACATACAGCGTCACCATCCGGTGGCCTGGGAGAAACGTGGCTCAGATGTGGTTTTCCATCCTGGTGGTCCATGCCATTGCAGCCAGTCAAGGCTCCACCACCTCTGCAGAAGGGAGCTGTTTCTCTTTGACATCATCTCCCGGTCCAGATGCTCCTGCTCCTCGCTACTCATGGCGTCAGCAGTCGTTCAGCGAGGCGATTGCAAAGAGACAACAGTATGCGTCCAACCATCCTAAGGTGCAGAAGCTGACCATGCTCCTGTCCAAGTTGCTGGTACTGCAGTTCCTCCCTTTCCAAATGGTGGACTCTGCACCGTTTAGAGAACTAATGGCTTGTGCCGAGCCGAGATGGAGAGTTACAAGCCGTAATTTCTTTTCCAAAAAGGCAGTACAAGCAGAAGAACAGAAGGGGGCCAGTCCTTGAGCTTATCGGTTTGATCCAAGGTGCACGGCAGCGCGGACGTCTGGAGCTGTAACTATGGTCAGGGCCAGTACATGTCCTTTACGGCCCACTGGATGAATGTGCTTCCTGCCCAGGCACACCAACAACTTGGACAGGAGACGCCGCTTTCTCCTCCACGTTGTCAAACTGCGGCTCATGCGCCAATGTCCGCCTCCTTCTGCTCCACCACCACCTTCATCTCAGCCTCCACAAGTACTGATCCATCATACCACATGTGTAGGGCAAAGCGGTGTCACGCAGTTCTACACCTGGCATGCCTCGGCGAACGAAGTCACACAGGGGAGGAACTGCTCCGCGTCATGCAGCAAGAAATCGATGTGTGGCTCTCTCCGCGCCAATTGCAAATCGGAACCATGGTGACGGACAATGGGAGTAACATGGTGTCCGCGCTGCACCTAGGAGGGATGGTCCATGCGCCCTGCATGGCGCACGTGTTCAATCTGGTTGTGAAAAGGTTTCTGAAGTCTTCCACCGATCTTCAGAAGATTCTGAAAATAGCCAGGAAACTGTGCATGCACTTCATCCATTACTACAAAGCCAGGAACACCCTCCTCGAGTTGCAGCAGCAGAACGGCCTCCCCTAACACACTCTGATATGCGATGATTCCACCCTGCACATGTTGGACCAACTGTATGAACAGAGAAAGGCCATTAACGATTTTTTGATGATCCAGGCGGACAGGAGTACTCCCCTGTGTAACTTTGATGTCAGCCAGTGGCAGCTCATGTGTGACACCTGCCGTTTGTTGAGGCAATTCGAGGAGGTGACGTTATTTGTCAGTCGCCAGGACTACGGGATGAATAACGTCATTCCACTGCTTCATGTCCTGGAACAGATGCTGAAAAATCTGTCTGGGCAGGGGACTGGAGACGTGGCGACTACATCTCGTGGTCACATGAGTCCAGTGGGGACTGAAATGGGAGGAGGAGGAAGGACATTGGAGCAGAACATTGTCTGGTGAAATTAGTGGATTTTCTACCCAGGTGACAAGAGAGGAGGAGCAGGAGCAGCTGGAGGAGGTAGATGGAGATGAGGAAGACGAGGCAGATGACCCGCAAGCACCGTGGCAGTATACAGTGGAGATGGAGGCAGGGAGCCCCTCAGAGTCACTTGTGCAGATGGCCCGCAGCATGCTGATTTGCCTGGCTAGTGACAGCCGAATAGTCACCATCCGGCAGAGGGATGACTTCTGGCTCTCCACCCTATTGGACCCTCGCTACCGGTCCAAAATGGGAGCCTTTTTCCCAGCTGCTGAGAGGGAGGACAAACTCAAATACTATAGGGAAATCCTCCGTAGTCAGTTGGCCGCTGCCTATGTGCGGCATCGTCCCTCCTCTGACAGGTCTGACCGGGGGGTTCCTCAGCGCTCACGTACTACTGCCGCGGCTGCTGTGGGAAGGTGGGGGGTAGGAGCAGTACCAGCTCCATCAGCAGCAACCTAAGTCTGGAGTCACTGATGAGCAGCTTCCTTCACCCGCCTAGTGAGGAGGGCAGTCGCCAGCAGCAGCAGCAGGACCTGGAGCAGACCCTGAACCAACAGGTGGTGGCCTACTTGGACAGCACTCTGCCACCCCAGTTAGAAGATCCGCTGGACTACTGGGCAGCCAAACTGGATGTGTGGCCGCAACTTGCAGAGTTTGCAGTGGAGAAGCTGTCGTGCCCAGCCAGTAGTGTGGCATCAGAGCGGGTGTTCAGTGCGGCGGGGGCCATCGTTACCCCAAGGAGAACCCACTTGTCCACGGGAAATGTGGAACGACTGACCTTTGTCAAGATGAATCAGGCGTGGATCGGCCAGGATTTCCACACACCAATGCTGTGAGAAATGAGTCTGGGTTCAAACTACCTGCCTCAGCCACTATTCTGATGCCGCCACCCGCCTGATGCCACACATCTGCTGCCAGTTTCTCCATCTGCTACCAAACATCTTTACCATGGACTGGTATTGCCACCCATCTCCACACTCTGTCATTGTGCCACTCTATGACCTCATGCTGCTGCTGCTGCTGCCGTGCCCTCCACACTGTGTCATTCTGCCACTCTGTGGCCTACTCCTGTTTTTTCCACCTCCAGAATGTCATTGTGCCACTGCCTGACCTCATGCTGCTGCTGTGGCTGCTGCCGTGCCCTCCACACTGTGTCATTGTGCCACTCTTTGACCTCATGCTGCTGCTGCCGTCACCTCCACTCTCTGTCATTGTGCCACTCTGTGGCCTACTACTGTTTTGCCACCTCCAGAATGTCATTGTGCCACTGTCTGACCTCATGCTGCTGCTGTGGCTGCTGCCATGCCCTCTACACTGTGTCATTGTGCCACTCTGTGGCCTACTCCTGTTTTTGCCACCTCCAGAATGTCATTGTGCCACTGTCTGACCTCATGCTGCTGCTGTGGCTGCTGCCGTGACCTCCACTCTCTGTCATTGTGACACTCTTTGGCTTCCTCCTGTTTTGCCACCTCTAGAATGTCATTGTGCCACTGTCTGACCCCATGCTGCTGTGGCTGCTGCCGTCACCTCCACACTCTGTCACTGATGTTTCCAACTGAGCTCTCAACTTGTTTTTTTCCAGCTTTCGCTGCCATGACTTTATCAGGCTACATTCCCGCTTCAGTTTTTTGGTCAGTTTTGCCCTCTTAAGTGCCCAAGGCATTTTATAGTGAAGCGATTCTAAGAGCGGCAGCAGTTATCTGCGTGTCATACTAAAACACAACATTGTGTGAAAACCAAACCAAGCTCCCTCTGCATATTTAAGCATGGCACAACGTTCTACAGCACCCTGCAGGCTCTATGCCGCCTGGAAACAGCTGTTTTTTAATGCGATTCGTCCCAAAGCAATCCAGACCGAAACTAATTTTGTCGGAAAATTCAGCTAAGTCACCGAATCGAAATTTTGAGAAATTCGCCCATCTCTAGTTATGAGCAACCTGAAGACATGGATTTTACCTTTTACTCAACACCTAATAATTCTCACTCCCGTACAGACTTTTTTTCTCACGGATAGACAGGCCTTAATTAATGTTCTTTCCACTAAAATAGGTTATAAAACATGATCTGACTATGCCCCCATTTTTCTTACACTTTAAGACTGCTTCTCTCTTCCTTTTCGTTCGACCTGGAAGCTCAATAATTTTCTATTGAAATCAAACTCTATAACTTCAGAGATAAAAAATGCTTTACAAGAATACTTTGACTTCAACACAGCCTCTGCCTCTTCTCCTGAGATGCTTTGGTGCGCTCATAAGGCATTTATACGAGGTGTCTTTATTAACTTGGCATCTAAGGAGAAACGTAGGAGAGAGAAACAACTAAATGATCTTCTAGATAGAATACAGTTAACAGATCAGATAGTTAAAGTGACTCCCTCCCCAGCCATTATAAAAGAGTTGTCTTCCCTAAAGTACCAATTGAAAATTCTAAACCTTCAAAACTATGAAGCTTACTTGGCTAAACTCCGTTGGAATTTTCACTTACAAGGAGACTAAAAAGCAAATGTGGTGCCAATATTCAAAAAAGGGGTCAAAAAATTATTCTGGAAACTATGGGCCGGTATGTTTAACCTCTGTTGTGGGTAAAACGTTTGAAGGATTTCTCAGAGATGCTATCCTGAACTATCTCACTGAAAATAAATGTATAACACCGTTCCAACATGGGCTTATGAAGGATCGATCTTGTAAAACTAATCTCATCAGCTTCTATGAGGAAGTTAGTTTTAGACTGGATCAGGGTGAGACATTGGATGTCATATTTGATACTGTGCCACATAAAAAGTTGGTAAGTAAAATGAGAAAGCTTGGACTGGGGGAAAATGTGTGTAAGTGTGTAAGCAACTGGCTCACTGATAGAAAACAAAGGGTGATGATTAATGGTACATTCTCAGACTGCATCCCTGTTATTACTGGGGTGCCACAGGGTTCAGTATTGGGCCCTATCCTATTTAAAATTTTCATTAATGATCTTACACATGGATTGCACAATAGAATATAGATCATTGAATATGATACAAATCTCTGTAAAGTAATCAACACAATAGGGGATAATGTGTTATTACAAAGGGATCTGGATAAGTTGGAGACCTGTGCAGAGAAATAACAGATGAGGTTTAACACAGATAAATGCAAGGTTATGCACATGGGGAGGAAAAATCCATTACATGATTACATGTTAAATGGAAAAATGCTGGATAAAAGTGAAATGGAGAAGGACTTGGGAATCCTGGTAATGGATCGTACACATGTCCCAAGGTTTCTCCAAAATGTGTTGGAGACAGTGCGGATCCACTGGTTCTTTGACACACATGTGGTGGTCCTGCCCAGCATTATGGTCGAGAGTTGAACAATTAATTCAATCTTTACTCCATGGACAGTTTAGGTTATCCCAAGAGATGGCCCTCTTAGATATTTCACTCGGTGAGCTTCCGTTCTTCCACCAAACCGTAATTCGTAATTCGCTGCTCGTCTGACCATTGCTTATCACTGGAAATCTTCGGCCCCTCTAAACTTCACAGAAGTTCTGAATCAAGTTAATATACAATTCCGTAGCGAGACTTATCTGCATGTTCCCCCACACCAAGTGGCCAAAAAGAGAAACAGATGGTTAGTCTGGTCCAACTCCATCTATGCTAATGATGGCCTTTATACTAGGACTTTTGTTGTGTATTTATATTCATTCCCTGTATTTTGGTCTTTAATACAAACCATCATTTTTATATGAATGACTTTGTACTTCATACTTTGTGTGACTAGCTGTTCATAATATTTTAAATTAAAGTACCTATGCTAATATTTTAAATTGATGTACCTGTTGTGACATGGCTGTTTCTGCTTTGTTGCAGACCTTTGATACTTTATCTTGTGACTCATTTGTGAAAGTTTTAATATTTGTAAAATTTAAAACAACTCAATGTCAAAAAAATATTTACAGGAATACAATATTTACAAAAATACTTACTTTTGTGAGATACCAGTGTATACAAGATCTGCAGACATACAGTATCAATCAATACATAGGCACTGTGTGGTGGTGATATACAGGCTGCAGAGCCTGTGTACTCTGGTATTTACATATATATGGTCACTATGGCAGTCATATACAGCCTGCAGAGCCCGTGTATAACCGGAATCTACCACTATATGGTAACTGTATGGGGTAATATTGGTCTTTGCATACTGAAATTTATTCAGTAATTGTATAGGGGTATTATGCAGTCACTATGTGGTGGTAATTTGTGGTAGGGTCCTTGGTAATTTTGGGCTTGTTACAGTGGGATTTGTTTGGTAGCATTAGGATTGTGTGGTGGGGTATTTGCTCCTTGTTTTATATACTAACTGTATGACTATTATTAAGAGATACTAGTGAATGTTCAGGGGAAGGGATGGCAAAAGTTTGCTATGGTTTCTCTAGTTATACCTCTGCTTAGTACATACTGGCAGTGGACCGGAAAATGACAACCAGTGAACTAACAAACTGGGTCATGTGCCTAGGATGTACTGATGTATATGGGGAGTGAAGGCTATCTGTTCTAGTCCAACCTCACAGAAGAGTGATAATAGCACAAATTACTGAAAAAGTTAATGCTTTATGATGTCATACATATAAGACATTACAGCTTACTGTATATGAGACTGCGCCGCTGCACAGTAGTCCAAGTGCTCATGGCTGACTCCCATCTACCGCTGAAAACACTTACAATAGGTATATGAGTTTTAGAACCAGTCATGGAGCAATGGAAGGTGGCGGCTGGGTCTGTGGAATCAAGTGTCTTTTACAGAGTGTGGGAAAGAGAGGACACCGTATCCACTATATAAAGAAGACAAGCCAGTGAAGGGAGTGTGATGCTCTGGGCTATATTCTGCTGGAAAACCATGGGTCCTGGCATCATGTGGAAGTTACACATTATATGTACCACTTCCCTAGACATTGTTGCAGACCAAAGGCCCTTCTTACATGGCAACAGTATTTCCTAATGGCACTGGCCTCTTTCAGCAAGATAATGCCCTGGCCACACTGCAAAAAGGGTAGAGGAATGTTTTCAAGAACATGAAAAGAGTTCAAGATGTTGACCCTGGCTCGTTTTTCCAGTACATTAAATTGAGCTTTAGGGAATATGAAAGCTGATTCACCTCACAAATCCACGACTTAAAGGGGTGTCCCGACACTTCATCTGTCGGGGCAAGATGAAAAGTAGAGGAGCAAAACACTTACCTCCTGGACGATTTTGTTCTGTCCAGTGGCCGTCCCGGTGATCCTGGCTGTAGCTTTGAACATTCATCGTTCACGGGACTGGTGCAGCCAACTTCAGGATGCAATGTCACCGCTACAGCCTGTGATTAACTAGTCACAGATCGCTGGAACTCCGCAGCGTCAAAACGACAGCTCCCAGAAGGTATGGTTCTTGTCTTCTATTTTTCATCATGCCCCCACAGACAAATGAGCATTTTGAAATTTCAGAACACCCCTTGAAGCATCTTTGTGTAAGATACGACAGGACTATCTCAGAGGTCTTAAAGAGTCCACACTGAAGTACATATTCCAAGGTTCCTGAGCTGTGTGCTTTATGGCTCCAAACCAAATCTTTACATGACCCTTGGTATACATGTAATGACTATATGAGCCGTAAACATGAAAAGGAAGAATACGGGCTCACCCTTTATTGGCCTTATCGGAGATGTAACATTCGGCTTGCCTCTGTTTACCGCTTGATAGTGCATCCCGAATCTCCCGCCGGCTCTCACGGTATAGGCACATATTGAGAAAATGGAAAATTCCACAATCCAGCGCTACATATAAAATCAGACTTTATTCTTGTAAGTTAATAATTCCACGGAACATACAAAAAATAGGTGAGGTGGTAAAGCGTGTGACAGTTTTACCACCTCACCTATTTTTTGTATGTTCCATAGAATTATTAACTTACAAGAATAAAGTCTGCTTTTATATATGCAGCGCTGGATCGTGGAATTTTCCATTTTCTCTCTATATGAGCTGTATGTCATTCTCTGGGTGTCACGGTTCACGCCGCGGTTCCCTGCCTTGGGCCGTCGGCGTGTCGTGCCTTCCTGTGCTTCCCTGTCCTGTCCTGTTCTGTTGCTTCCTGGGGTCCTGTGTGTGCTTGTTCCCCCTTAGGGCCGGGGCTGCAGCTTCCTGTCTTTTATAGGTTACTTGTCTCTGTCTATTTCCCTCTTGACCTCTGACCCATGGCTATAAGAGGAAGATCCTGTCTGTGCTCTGTGTCAGTCCATTCCCGTTGTTCCCTGTCTCAGCTGCTCCCATCTTGAGCTCCTGCCAGCATCTCAGGTCTGCTGTTGGAGACTTTAACCCCTGAGATGCTGGTCCAGTGTCTTTGTCATGAGCTCCTGGCCGTCCGTCCGTCGTGTCTGTGTCCCCTGTATCCTGCATGTTCCTGTCCTGTATTTGCCCCTCCGGTTCCTGCCGTGTTCCCTGGTCTGTACCTGTTTGTGTTACTCGTCCAGTTCCTGCCGTATCCTGTGGTTTGCTATGTGTACGTTTAAACCCCCCTGTATCCTGCTGTACATGTTCCTGTTTTCCTGTATTCCACGCTGGATTCCTGTTTGCACCCCGGACTGTCACCGCAGGTAGCCACGTCAGGGGTAGCGACCTGGGGGTCCCGCAGCCAGTCCATCCGCTTTGCGGGGGCTGGTGAAGACCAGGGGCCCCTTTAGACCCCGCTCCCTGGCGTGGTCCTCCAGCTACCACCTGCCTGCGGTGATCACGAGGATCCACACCGGATGTCAGCGGTCGGCGCCTCGGCTACGTCTGTCAGCGCCGCACCCGTTACAGTATGAATGACCATGGTTTCCCGCCGGGTGACCTGCCCTCGTCTAGAGCGTCTGCATCCGTTGCCTAGCTCTTTGGTCCACCCAGAGAAACTGTTTGGCCTAGCTCACGGTCCAGCCCAGAGCTTACGTTTGGCCAAGCTCACGGTCCAGCCCAGAGCTTACGTTTGGCGAGCTCACGGTCCAGCCAGAGCTTACGTTTGGCCTAGCTCCGGTCCAGCCCAGAGCACCCGTTTGGCCTAGCTCACGGTCCAGCCAGAGCCACCGTTTGGCCTAGCTCACGGTCCAGCCCAGAGCACCCCGTTTGGCCTAGCTCACGGTCCAGCCCAGAGCACCCCGTTTGGCCTAGCTCACGGTCCAGCCCAGAGCACCCCGTTTGGCCTAGCTCACGGTCCAGCCCAGAGCACCCGTTTGGCCTAGCTCACGGTCCAGCCCAGAGCTACCGTTTGGCCTAGCTCACGGTCCAGCCCAGAGCACCCGTTGGCCTAGTCACCCGGTCCAGCCCAGAGCACCCGTTTGGCCTAGCTCACGGTCCAGCCCAGAGCACCGTTTGGCCTAGCTCACGGTCCAGCCCAGAGCCACCGTTTGGCCTAGCCACGGTCACACCAGACTTACGTTTGGCCTAACTCACGGTCCAGCCCAGACCTTACGTATGGCCTAGCTCACGGTCCAGCCCGAGCTTACGTTTGGCCTAGCTCACGGTCCAGCCCAGAGCTTACGTTTGGGCCCTTTAGCTCACGGCCCAGCCCAGAGCTTACTTTTTGGCCTAGCTCCAACGGTCCAGCCCAGAGTTTACGTTTGGCCTAGCTCACGGTCCAGCCCAGAGCACCCGTTTGGCCTAGCTCACGGTCCAGCCCAGAGCACCCGTTTGGCCTAGCTCACGGTTTCCAGCCCAGACCCAACCCGTTTGGCCTAGCTCAGGGTTTCCAGCCCAGAGCTTACGTTTGGCCTAACTCACGGTCCAGCCCAGACCTTACGTTTGGCCTAGCTCACGGTCCAGCCCAGAGCTTACGTTTGGCCTAGCTCCCCGGTCCACCCCAAAGAGCTTACGTTTGGCCTAGCTCACGGTCCAGCCCAGAGCTTACGTTTGGCCTAGCTCACGGTCCAGCCCAGTGCAACCGTTTGGCCTAGCTCACGGTCCACCCCAGAGCACCCGTTTGGCCTAGCTCACGGTCCAGCCCAGAGCACCCGTTTGGCCTAGCTCACGGTCCCGCCCTGGGCGTCCGTCTGTTGTCTAGCTCACGGTCTCGCCCTGAGCCTTCTGAGTCCCCGTGTCTTACTGTCTCGCCCTGAGCCTTCTGAGTCTCCGTGGCTTACGGTCTCGCCCTGACCCTTCTGAGTCCCCGTGGCTTACGGTCTCGCCCTGAGCCTTCTGGAGTCCCAGTGGCTTACGGTCTCGCCCTGAGCCTTCTGAGCCCCGTGGTTAGGGGTCTCGCTCTGAGCCTTCTGTGACCCTGTGGCTTACTGCCCGCCCGGGGTTTCCCTTTCCCATTTTGGCTAGTGCCCTTTTTTGTTTCTTCCCGTGCACTTCCTTATCTAGGTTTTTCCTAAAATGGCTTTTTCCCAGCCCGTACCTGGTTTTGGGGTTGCCCCCGTAGAAGTTTCGGGCCCCCGACCCCTTGTGGAACGCCATGTTTGTGATTTGAGGGGAGGAGGGGGGTTTGGGGGGGGGGTACTGTCATGGTTTCCACGCCGCGGTTCCCTGCGGGGCCGTCGGGTGTTCCCCTTTCCCGTGTTACCTGTTTCCCGTCCTGTTCTGTTGCTTCCTGGGGCCGTGTGTGCTCTGTTCCTCTTTAGGGTGCGCGCCTGCAGCTTCTTTTCTTTTTAGGTTACTTGTCTCTGTTACTTCCTCTTTACCTCTGACCCTGCTATAAAGGAAGTTCCCGCCCCCTGCTCTGGTCTTCATTGCAGTCTGTTGCGTCTCAGCTGCCTCCCATCTTGGCTCCTGCAGATCTCGGTCTGCTGTTGGAGCTTTAAACCCCGAGATGCTGGTCCCGTGTCTTTTTCATCTGAGTCCTGGCCGTCGTTCGTCGTGTTTTGGTTCCTGTATCCTGCGTGTTCCTGTCCTGTATGTGCTCTCCGGTTTCCCGCGTGTTCCTGGTCTTTACCTATGTGTTACTGTCCCGTTTCCTGCGTATCCCGTGGTGCTATGTGTACGTTTTTAAACCCCCCTTTATCCTGCGTAATGTTTCCCTTTTTCCTGTTTCACCGCTGGATCCTTCTTGCCCCGGGTGTCACGCAGGTGCACGCAGGGGTTAGCGACCTGGGGTCCCCAGCCAAGTCCATCCCGCTTTGCGGCGGGCTTGGTGGGAAAACCAGGGGGCCCCTTAATCCGTCCCTGGCGTGGGCCTCCAGCTACCACTGGCCTGCGGTGATCACAGAGGATCCACACCCGGATGTCAGCGGTCGGCGCCTCGGCATACGTCTGTCAGCGCCGCACCCGTTACACTGGGCACTATTTGGTACAACATGGGGAAAGTATGACACAATGTGCTGCATGTGAGCATGTATAACTGGACATGCTTTTTAGTCCTGGTCTAACCTTGGTAGAACCCCACTGAAGAATCAGGTGACATTCAAAAAGCCTTAACAGATGTGTGCTTCATCAGTTTCCAATCTGAAATAATGAGTAAAAGACATAAATGGAAATTGCCAGTTCTGCAAACCATACATAGATCATAAAAATGCAAAGGCAAAACCTAATAAATCACAAGACTCCTATGTATAATAGCTTGTTATTACCTTTCATTATTATTGCAGTGGAGATGCCTAAGCTTCACATTTTAGCAAAATCAGATCAATATGTTTGATATATACACTGAGTATAATGCTGGCGATCCTGAGAACAATATCTTAGCAAGTATAATAGTGATTCATTTAACACATTTCAGATCTGTTTTCCAACTCTGGGAGGGTGACAGCAGGTCTACGTGATGTCACACAGTTAAAACAGCGGTTGCCCTGTCACTCAGTACTGGCAAATGGACAACTCGGTTTTAAATGTGTGTGCCAGGTCAATAGTAGGTAAGAAGACTCTGCGCCAAGCTTAATCTCCTCTACTGCATCAGCGATTCTAGCCATCTGTGCCTTTACTGCCGGGTGCACTGAATAAAAAGAAAAAAAATCTTAAATAATAAGTAAAATTGACTGTACACAGGTGTGCTACATGATCCTCACTCTCCACAAAAAAAACTGAATGATGCCGACATGAACAGGGTACACAATTTCCTAACTGGTCATTATGATACATAGCGCAATGTTAAAGCGAACCTTTCCCTTTAGATATAATGTAACTAACTATACCAGGCATCTGCATAACTTACAATAGCCAATATTCTAGAAGGCTCATGGGAATAGAGATGGGGCTCTGCACTAGCATTCCTCAGGTCACATCCAATCCCTGCGCCTTGCAATGTAAAAGGGATTAATGCCATGCCAGTTATTTCATCTGCAAAACAGTAGTTTCCGGGTGTAGAATACTGGCTGGCTAGGTGAGGGGCTCTAGGCGTAGCTTAAAAGGCATAATGTTTCTCATTCGGGGCACCTGTAAATTGTGTGAGACGTCTAGCCTTTATTACTCACTGAAATAAAATACCCCTGCCAAAAATAAAGAGATCCTAAATACCCACATCCAAATCTCAAAAAATCCCATTGCAATTCTTTAATTCATTTCCTAGTGAATGAGACAATAAACTTAAAAATCAATGAAAATCGAAATGAATATCTCATGGTGAATATCTGGATTATGAATGATATTCCAAACCAAAGTGGAAAATCAAACTTCAGGCTAATTCATCTTCAGTGGAAACACCTCATATCATTGTCTTGAGGCTCAGTAGTGTGTGTGGTCTCCATGTGCCTGTATAACCTCACTATAATGCCTGGGCATGCTCCTGATGAGTTGGGAGGGATCTCCTCTCAGACCTGGATTTAAGCATCAGTCACTACCTGGACAGTCTGTAGTGGATGGAACGAGACATGATGTCCCAGATGTGCTTAATTGGATTCAGGCCTGGGGAATGGGCAGTTCAGTCTTTAGCATCAATGCCTTCATCATGTAGGAACTGCTAACACACTTCAGCCACATGAGATTTAGCATGTCATGCAATCAGAAGAACCCCCCCCCCCCCGGCACCTGCCCTGCATGGCTGACAATTTTTTGTTGGATTTCATCCCGGCACCTAATGGCAATCAGGGAACTTCTGTCTAGCACATGCAGAGCAGTACGGCCCTCCAAAGAAATGCCTCCCAACATTATTACTGACCCACTGCCAAACCGGTCACAATGAAGGATGTTGCAGGCAGTAGAACGTTCTCCACGTGTGTTCAGTGTGTTGATTTTCCAATCTTGGTCTTCTCTGGCAAATGTCAATTGTTCTGCACGGTGTTGGGCTGTAGGCACAACACCCCACTTGTGGACGTCGGTTCCTCTACCACCCTATGGTCTGTTTCTGACAGTTTGAGCGACCATGGATATGTGACCTGCTGAGGTCATTGTTTCAGGGCTCTGGCACTGCTCTTCCTGTTACTCCTTGAACAAAGGAGGAGGTAGCGGTCCTGCTGCTGGGTTGTTGCTCTCTTATGGACTCCTCCATGTCTCCTGGTATCTGATCCAAGCTATGGACACTGTGCTGACAGAACACTAAACCCTTTCACAGCTCACATTGATACCATCCTGGATGAGCTGCAGAGCATGAGAAACTTCTGTTGGTTGTAGACACCACTTAATGCTACCTCTAGGGGTGAGAGCAAGGACAAAATGCAAAAGTAACCAAAACAACAGCCAAAAAGGATGAGAACAGAGAAATGGTCTGTGATCACTACCTGAAGAACCACACCTTTATAGGGGTTGTCTTGCTAACTTCCTATCATTTCTACCTGTTGTCTGTTCTATTTGCACAACAGCAGAAGAAATTGATTTGCAATCAGTGTTGATTCATAACTGGACCAGTTGATTTCACAGAAGTGTGATTGACTTGGAGTAACATTGTGTTGTTTAAGTGTTCCTTTTATTTTTTTTAGCAGTGTATATTTATATTTATTTAGATGTAGTGTTTCTCACGTCACACTTGACTCACTGAGCCTTGAGACTCAATAGGTAGCACCGAAGAGCCCCAGCTCTTTTCCCATGAGCCTTTTAGAATATATTTAAATGTCAGTGGAATAATCAAAGCATATAAGGCTCGACTCAACTAAATGTCTATACTGTCTAACTCATAAAGTGTAAAGTTAGATTAGACAGTTTTACAATGCCCCACATTACATTTTTTTTTTTTTTTATAGAAGTGATACCTTTACTGGCTAACAAAAGATATCAAGTTTTCTGAGCACTAATCTATTGCAGTAAGTATCATATACTAAAAGGGTGGAGCATGTGAGCATCACTGTGCTGCTGCCCCTGCAACCACTTGATCTTTAGGATAGAAAGGAAAGAAATTTTAGGAAGGGGGACCACAAATGTGTGTTGAGACTTGAAAGAATCGCTTAACAGAATCGACATCAAAACATTGGAAGACGCTAATGTTTGAGGATAACCACCATCTCTGACCTTGTTTTATCTTAAAAGATACCACTTCTAGATAAGTGTTTTGCAGACTACTCAGAACACTTGTCATTGGTATTATTCCTTTGCAGTATGGCCGGCTTATTTAGTAGCTGTATGGTAGTATAAATCCCACATTCTGGAACTAATACTGGTCTGTTGGTGTTACTGTTACAATTAGCAGGAATCTGCTTTCCATTTAGTATTACCTTCTTACAAGAGCAACTGCCTTAAACAGCTATCAGGGCAGGTCAGCTGACCAGGCTGAGTAGCCTGAGCTCGTTTGGAAAGAAGTGGTTAAATATTAGCTTCTCTATAAAGTTCTCTAGGTTTTGCAGCATTGCACGGAGAATATAGTCTGTTCTGGCAGAAGGTGTCTAGTTACCTTCTAGTCTTCTGTATCCAGTTATCTAGAGTCTTGTTATTGGTGTATTTGGATTAGTCTTATCTTGCCTGAATTTCCTTGCCTGTGCTATTATTTCTGGAGTATAGTTATCTCAGATTATTCATAGTGCTGTTATTGCCGAGTTCCCTCTTGGTTATTTTGGAGCTCTAGTGTCCTTGTTTGCATCAGGCTCAGTTGTAGTTCAGGGATATTAGTAGGGATAGTGGAGATTATCTGAAAAATCAGGAAGTGTAGAAAGGGTCAGTTTTCATCTTTTGTTGTCTTGCTTCCAGACTGAAGTGATTTGTGGCATTCGCTATTATTATCTGCCACTCTGTAAATTCATGGTGAATCCCTCCAAGTTTTGTATTTGGTACAAACTTCATGTTATAATTTCCTGCGACTGATTAGCTGGCTGCCATACAGCTCAACTGTCCAATTGTGTTGTTTTGAGCCAACCATCGTCGTTGGTAATTTGATCAACAGTGACGTTATTTACAGCTATTCTATTTAATAAATGGGCAGCTGATTAGTCTTGTTATTTCAACTTTTGATTAAAATTCCTTCATTGTCTAATGAGCAGGAGAGAAAGGGAAAGGGGCGGAGGATTTTAAAGGGGTTTGCACATTGATCAATGGAAGTGCTGAGTACAGCCAAACACACTTTGAACTCCAAGAAAACCGAAGAGAGAGTCATGCACAAGCACAACCGGCTCTCCATTCTGAGGCAACACTTTGGGGGGCTAGTTCCCGAGATAGTTGCAGATCTCAGAGGTGGAACCGACACCTATCAGACTTTAATGCTATATCCTATTGATATGCCATCAAAGTCTATTGCGGAAACACCCAGTTAAGTTCACAGGGTTTGTTTGTAGACTGTAGCCATGGAAACATAAAAAGTTTTAAAAAACATGTGATGCATACCGAACCGTTTTCATGGCAGTGACGTTCACCAATCCTGTGTGCATGGGAGCTTAGAGGTCCTAATTTTTCCTACTGAGGTGACTGTGAAAAAAAATAGAAAGGTTTTTTAAAAAAATACAAAGTACTATGTGTGTGGGGAATATAAAAATTTCCCATTTGTCAAGGCCCACCAGCATGCTGCTTTGTTTTCTACAAAAAGAAATGCACCAGACAAATATTATACAAAAGCCTTTAAAAGCATTAAAAAAAAAAAAATTTACCAATTTTCTCTAAAATTGTTTTATTTGGCAAGGAGGTAAAATTCAGTCACCTTTTTCCTGTTACCAAAAAATTTGCCAATCGCAGATGTTAGGTTTTCGATATTCAATTACATTTCATCTTTGAGTTCAGATTTTATTACTCATGGGCGTGTCATTTTTATTGCATGCGTCTCATCTCTTAAAAATATTGTCTATTTTATTCATTTTTGCCATTTTTCATGGCAATATCCTCAGCCCATAAAATAACAAACTGGCACCTCTTCATGCCGGAAACTGCAGACGGTCTGGAAATTTAACAGTATTGCAAAGCTCTGGCACAGAGAGAGATTATGCCATAACTCTACACATAGCTGCTCAGAGAGATGGCATAAAACTAAGTCTAACAGATTTTAGCTGACCATACGTCCTCAAAACCGGTCTGCCAAATGCTCGCTTACACGACAGCTATTCTTTTGGAAGTCCACATGTACAATGCATGCTCAGTATGGTCGATGTATACATTTTGTCGATGGAAAGAGAAGAAAAAAACAGTTATTGGTAGTGGCTTCTCTCCCTAGATGACAAAAAAATGTAAAAAATAAAATAAATCGGGTGTTGAAATTCAACATTTCCAATCATTCCCTAACAGAGGTTGTCGGAACACCCCAAAAGCACACGGGAAAATTGGGGCCGGGGCCCAATATTATGGGCACCATTAGGTTATATTCACAGATTTACAAGCAGGTTTTATAAAATGTCTACAAGTGAAAATTGTTACAATTGGCAGGAATGCTCCTTACATTTCCTCTTCCCCTTCATTCTACATCAACAATGAGGCAGGTGCTATGCAACTGCCTAAAATTACTTTCAGGGCAGGTCAGGGAACGAGGCTCTGCAGCCTAAACTCCTTTGGGGTGGAGTGGTTTTTAAATTTTAAACCCCTCTTTGTTTCCCTACTGCCTAACCCCCGCTCTGATTATATTCATTGTTCTGATAGTGTCTTGTAACCTGCTAATGTTCTGTATTCACATATCCAGAGTCTTGTTATTAGTATATTTGATTTATTTTCATCTTTCTTTGATGAGTTTCCTTGCTAGTGAGGTTATTTCAGGATCTTGTATTGCTGGTATTGCAGAATTCTGTCTTGCTAATTTCAGGGTTCTGGTGTCTTCTTGTTTGTGTCAGGGTCAGTTGTAGTTAAGAGACACTATTAGGGATATCTTTTATGGACAATAAAGAATCAGTGGTGACACGTACACAAACCAAAACAACTACAGGTATACACCCGAATAAAGATCATAAAAAAAAACTTTTAAAAAAAAAAAAAAAAGAAATGAGAAAGAAAAAGAAAAAAAACCCTCAAATATACCCTATCAAAGACCCGTCTGCCCCCAAAAATTGGGGGAAAAAGCCCCAATAAAAGGGGCCCCCCACTGGAACCAAAAATAACCCCTGTCCCTAGCTAATCTAAATGAAAAAAAAAAAAAAACACTATACCACAAATGGGGGTGCACAAAAAAAAAAAGTGCTGTGATAAATAACAATACAAAGACAATATATTTGTGTTAAATTTTATATGAATTGTGATCGTCATAGGAAGATGATAAAATAACGCAAAATTTTTCAATTTTCCCCAACGCGTTTCCCCCCAGTTTTTTTTTTTTTTTTTTTTTTTTTTGGGCGTTTGCTACAGGGCTCTGTTTTAGTCAAAGGTGCTAATGGTGATCAATTGGGTCTAATTTGCCTTGATTATGGGGCTTGTGATTCACTAAATTTGGGTTTACGCTTGGCCTGTCTCAGAATCAGTAGGGGGTCTGTACATGACTTATCTGGCCCCCGTCCTCTATTTTCCCACCCTGTTTTCCCATTTTAAAGGGCGTGATTTTTTTATTTATTGATACATCTTTTTTTTTTTTTTCCTTAGATTTT
Organism: Phyllomedusa bahiana; assembly: GCA_025379985.1. Taxonomy (NCBI): domain Eukaryota; kingdom Metazoa; phylum Chordata; class Amphibia; order Anura; family Hylidae; genus Phyllomedusa; species Phyllomedusa bahiana. Next base: position 82,173 of record JAODAL010009728.1, on the reverse strand, counting down.
CCCGTATTGTTGTTATCAACTGAAAATTTTTTCCCTGATGAACCCCGTATCTAGGGGGGGAAACGGTTGGAAATTTTTTGGAATATTTATGCGTTATTTATCATCTTCCCATGACGCAATCCCTTTTTAGTATTATTGAACATCAAAGTATATTTTCTGTTGTATTGTTATTTATCACGCACTTTTTTTGTTTGTTGCACTCCATTTTTTGGTATATGTGTTTTTCTTTTTTTCATTTAGATGAGCTGGGACAGGGTTAGTTTTTGGTTCCAGTTGGGGGCCCCTTATTGGGGCGGATTTCCCCCCTTTTGAGGGGACAGGTCTTTTATGGGTTATTTGAGGGTTTTTTTTTTCGTTTTCTTTTCAATTCTTATTTATTTTTATTAAAAGTTATGTTTTTTTTGTATCTTTTTCTGGTGTTTACCTGTAGTTGTTTTGGTTTTTAAATTGTTTTGGGGATCCCCGAACTTCATTTCATTATATCAAGGGTTCTCTACACCTATACATCGTGCTTAAGTAGAGTACATGGTAGTGTTTGTGTTTGTGACACGTACACACTCTTAACAGCTTGTGACATGGGTGCCATGCAAAGGGGGGTTTAATTAGATCCCCTTACTCAAAACCCTTTCCCCCCCTACCATAAGGGATAAATAGAGCTAAAAAAACACACCCTAACACAATAGATGCACTCAAAAATACTCGCTACCACCTTTCTCAAAAATCGGAGGGAAAGGATCTCTGTCACTCACAAACACCACTTACTCACAGGGTTAAAACACTATAATCAAACATTGCTCTCCAGCAGTCACAGGGTTAAACACTATAATCAAGGCTTTGGATTCTTAGAGCATACCAGGACCAAGCTTATTAAAGTTTTAAGCATTGATGGAAAAAAGGTACAGTGTTTACATAGAGTACAAAAAAGATAAAATAGGATGACATACATACATGTAGTAACAGTTATAAATTTTAAAAAAGGGAGAAATCGCAGAAAACACCTAACACAAAGTAGAAAATCTTCTGTTCCTTCAGGCAAGGAAGGAATTGGAACACAGCTCAGATTATGGCTGAACCCCACACGGTCAAAAGGTTTTTTTTCTGTTGTAAGCATATTTTATAGTATTAAAACTTGGTTCAAATTTCAAAGCTGCCCATCAGTTCATTAGAGTAATTTGTTGTCCCTGACTGGCTGAATAGGTGATAAGGGTCACTAATACACAAAAATCACTAATACACAAAGGCGATTTTAAAGGCCCAAGAATTTCTAAAACGAAACAATTTTAATGTCCCAAGATATCAAAACGATTCTATATGTCCAAGATATCAAAACAATTCTATATGTCCCGCATGTTTCGATGTCCAATTTTTCATCTCATCAGGGGACAGGTTGAGGAAAAGTAGAAAAAGGGAATACGCACAATCGCATTAGGTGAGAATTAGAACTGTAAGCATCTAACCACTTCACATATTCACAAAAGTACAAGTGATGAGAGTATGGTGTCCCCCACTTAGGATACAAGAAATGAAGGTATGGTGTCTCCCACTTCCTCTACCGACCAATGTAAAATATTTATTGATCAATATCTACAAATGATAATGAGCTGAGATTATAATCTCTATACACTTGCAGGTATTCTCCAATCCTCAGGTGGGCCCCCAGACCGACTCAGGTGACAGCAGCGGGCCCCACATAGGACAGGGACATAGGACAGGGGCCCACGCTGTCTATATGAAAAAAAGCTGCTGACACTACTTTTACAAGGGAGGGGAACTTGCTGGTGGAGAGAGGGGCCCACACTGCACTTCCCAGCAGCACTGTATACATTGTCACATCTCCTGTGCCGCTGGGTACGGACTAGTCGAGCCTCTGCTCTCTCTCTCTGCTGTGGGCGGGACAGTTCGAACCCATGAAGACTCGGCCACCGGGGCGGGGCTTAATCTCGGAGCGACTCAATACACCAGGTTCGAACTGTCCCGCCCACAGCGGGAGAGAGAGAGCAGAGGCTCGACTAGTCTGTTCCTGGCGGCGAAGGAAATGTACACTCACGGCACTTTATTAGGTACCACTTGTCCAATGCTCGTTAAACACTTAATTTCTAATAAACCCAACCCACAGGGCGGAAAACTCAGTGCATTTAGGCATGTGGGACATGGTCAAGACAATCTCCTGCAGTCAAACCGAGCATCAGTATGGGGAAGAAAGGTGATTTGAGTGCCTTTGACCGTGGCATGGTTGTTGCTGCCAGAAGGGCTGGTCTGAGTTTTTCAGAAACTGTGATCCCCTGGGATTTTCACGCAAAACCCATCTCTAGGGTTTACAGAGAATGGTCCGAAAAAGAAAAAAACATCCAGTGAGCGGCAGTCCTGTGGGCGGAAATGCCTTGTTGATCCCAGAGGTCAAAGGACTATGGGCAGACTGGTTCGAGCTGATAGAAAGGCACAGTGACTCAAATAGCTACCCGTTACAACCAAGGTAGGCAGAAGAGCATCTCTGAATGCACAGTCGGCGAACTTTGAGGGCAGATGGGCTACAGCAGCGAAGACCACACCGGGTGCCCCCTCCTTTCAGCTAAGAACAGGAAACTGAGGCTCCAATTTGCCCAAGCTCATCGAAATTGGACAGTAGAAGATTGGAAAAAAAAAGTTGCCTGGTTGATGAGTCTTTGATTTCTGCTGCGACATTCGGATGGTTTTGGGGCAGGAATTTGGCGTCAACAACATGAAAGCATGGATCCATCCCGCTTTGATCAAACGGTTCAGGCTTGGTGGTGGGGGTGTCATGGTGTGGGGAATATTTTCTTGGCACTCTTTGGGCCCCTTGGTACAATTGAGCATCGTTGCAACACCTTGTGGAATCTATGCCACGAAGAATTGAGGCAGTTCTGAAGGCAAAAGGGGTCCAACCCGTTACTAGCATGGTGTACCTAATAAAGTGGCCGCTGAGTGTAAGTGAGAAGGTATAGAGCGGCGCTGGGAAGCGTAGCATGGGCCCCTCTTTCCACCAGCAAGTCCTCCTCCCTTGTAAAAGCAGTGCCAGCAGCTTTTTTAAATATAGACAGCGCGGGCCCCCTCTCAGCGCCCCCTCCCTTCTACAGCATTGCCCCCCCAGTGTTTCTATCTAGATAAGGGGGGCCCCAGGGGCCTATATATATACATGTACATATGTATGTATATACATGTATATATATTGTGGGTGGGGGGTCAGCTCCGTTACAGGGACCACGATAACAAATTCGTTTACTTTAATGGGTTTTATTAAACAGAAAGTCCAGAACATAAACAGCTTATCTTCAGCAGATGTGCAAACAGAACTTAAACAGGACCTTTCTTCAGGCAGTAACATAAAACATAACAGGTTCAGCTCAACATACACAAGAGTAGCAGCATGTAAGAAGGATAAGTACAGCTTTCCTCAGACAGACTTTACACAGAGGATCCTTCCTCTCCAACTCCAGGCTTAGAGTGGCGTACCACACCCAGGACACCTGACCTTCTGGCTTTATAGGCCAGGGAAATCCTGGAGTGGATATGTGGGAGCAGTCCCCCACCCAGCTCTAAGACTGCTCCAGTAAAGCCAGACCCGGAATCCACTGCTTAAAGCAGTGATGAAAAACGTAAATAAAGTGTCTGCAACCTAAAGTGCAACCTTATAGACTGTATCATTGTGGAAGGGCACAGATAAAAGTAAAATATAACTTTTATTTAGACTAAGTTAAAAAATAAACCTTATAAAATATATCACACAGTGCTACATATAATAATAAACCATAAAGAACAATTATACAAGGAGGCAGGATATTTAGGTAACAGGAATATGAAATATCAAGGAGAGAGCGCTATCCCTATACACCCTCAAAAAATAAGAAAAAGGAGGTGATCATAGCTGTGTCTGGACATTTGGAGCCATACGCTCCTTTTGCTTTTTGAATCTAAGACCGTAACTTGTGTAGCCTACCAATCACTGTCCCCTGAGGAGGTCCGGTAGGGGCCGAAACATGTTGGGACTTTTTTTAAAGTAAGCTTTCTTTTTTTCTTGCCCTATGCCACAATAACGATTTTTTGAGGGTAATTTTAGGGTAAGTTATACTAGGGGCCCGGTTCCCGTCGGGGCCGTCCTTATCGGGAAGTTAAATATTCCCGTATATCAGGTTAGGGCATTTACAGGATTTTTTGAGGGTGTATAGGGATAGCGCTCTCTCCTTGATATTTCATATTCCTGTTACCTAAATATCCTGCCTCCTTGTATAATTGTTCTTTACGGTTTATTATTATATGTAGCGCTGTGTGATATATTTTATAAGGTTTATTTTTTAACTTAGTCTAAATAAAAGTTATATTTTACTTTTATCTGTGCCCTTCCACAATGATACAGTCTATAAGGTATACCTCTTGGGCGTCTGTGGAGACTTGCCTCTAGTCTTTATACCATAGAGGTCTTTATATACATAAACCTAACGTGCAACCCTAAGGTGCGGTGGCACATATCGGCCCTCAATAACAAGGCCTTGTGCTTTGTCACATACCCCCCCCCCCTCTGCCCAAAGCCGAGGGACTGGGCACTTTCACTCACGATAGTGCATCTGCATTACCATGCAACTTGCCCGGCCTATATTCCACCTTAAAAGAAAAATCTTGCAATGCCAGAAACCAGCTTGTTATCCTGGCATTGTTCCCTTTCTTTAGCCTCATCCATTTTAAGGGCGCATGGTCAGAAACCAGCTTGATCCGTCTACCCCGCAGATAATACCTGAGGGCGTCTATTGCCCACTTAATGGCAAGGCATTTTTTCTCCACACTAGCATAATTTTTTCTCTGCCGGGGAAAGCTTGCGGCTAAGGTACATCACGGGGTGTTCTTCCCCATTTATGTCCTGCGACATTACTGCGCCCAGGCCTACATCTTACGCATCTGTTTGTACAATGAACTCCTTAGTGAAGTATGGAGCTACCAACACTGGCTGTTTACATAAGGCTCGTTTTAACTCACAAAAGGCTTTTTCGGCCTCCCGAAACCACTTCACCATCACAGACTGGGACCCTTTTGTGAGCTCGGTTAAAGAGGGGGCCCTAACTGGCAAAGTCAGCACAAACTGTCGGTAGTAGCCGACAATGCCCAAGAATGCCCTTTACCTTTTTCTTTGTAATGGCGTGCCAACCTTGTATGGCTTCAACCTTGTTAATCTGAGGCTGATTAGGCCCCTCCCAACGATATACCCCACGTACCTGGCCTCTTCCATACCAACGACACATTTCTTTGGGTTAATGGTGAACCCTGCTCTCCTTAGGCATCTATAGGGCCCTGCCAGTTTCCCTAATGACTTTCCCATACAACTGAAGATGACAATGTCATCTAGGTATGCTGCAGCATATTTTCTATGGGGGATCAGTATGCGATTCAGGGCCCTTGGGACTGTGGCCGGGGCTAACTGCAGGCCAACGGGCATGGGGGTTGTACTGGTAGCATCCCTCAGTTTTTGGGAAAAAGGCAGTTTCTCCAAATGGCTTCCTTTGACAGGGGGATTTGCCAGTACACCTTTGAGAGGTCTAACGAGGTGAAAAACCAGGGCGGCCCTCTCCTATCCAAAAGTTCGTCTACCCGTGGCATCGGGAATGCGTCCACCTTAGAGACCGCGATGAGCTTCCTATAATCATAGCAGAAGCGCCAATCGCCACTGGGTTTTGGCACCAAAACTATTGGGCTTGACTACCCACTCTTAGATGCTTCGATGAACCCTAAGTTTAGCATCCGTTCCATCTCCTGGGAAACCATCTGTCTACGGGCCTCAGGGATTCTATATGGTTTTACATTGACCCTCACATGAGGTTCCGTGACAATCTCGTGCTCAATCACGGAGGTGAGACCAGGTTGTTCTCTGCTGCTTCTGTGAGGGAGAGAGGGTGTCGGCAATAGTGACATCTTGGAACCCCACTGTGGACTGGATAAGCAGACACGGGGTTACCGTCGAGTCCCTGTCTTTCCAGAGCTTGATGAGGTTTAAATGATACACCTGGACAGGCTTGGCTGGTTGGTGTATCTTATAGTTAACCTCATTAATTTTCTCCAGAACCTCGAACTGTACCTGCCACAGCTAGAAATTTACTTTCCACAGTGGGGACCAGGACAAGTACCCGATCACCAGGGTGGAACTGTCGAATGCTGGCCGTCCTATTACAAACCCTTCTTTGGGCTTCTTAAGCCTGGAGAAGATGCTCCTTCACTATGGGCATGACATTGGCGATCCTCTCCTGCACTTGGGCCACGTGCTCAATGACACTTTTGTATGGCGTGACCTCACTTTCCGAGGTCTCCTTGGCTACGTCAAGTAACCCACGAGGATGTCGCCCGTACAGCAGTTCGAAGGGTGAAAACCTGGTGCAGGCTTGGGGAACTTCCCGTATAGAAAACAACAGGTACGGTATTAAGCAGTCCCAATCACGCCTATCTTTTCCACTACCTTCCTGAGCATGGCCTTCAGTGTTTTGTTGAACCGCTCTACTAGCCCATCAGTTTGCGGATTGTACACTGACGTCCATAGCTGCTTTATGCTCAGGACCTTGCCCAGCTCTTTCATGACCCAGGACATGAAGGGTGTTCCCTGATCGGTCAGGATCTCTTTTGGCAAACCTGTCCTAGAAAAAATGTGCACCAGTTCTCGGGCAATAGATTTTGAGGAGGAATGTCTTTGGGGTACAGCTTCCGGGTACCGGATAGCATAATCTAGTGTCACCAAAATGTATTGGTGACCCCTAGCTGACTTGACCAGTGGGCTCACCAGATCCATTGCTATACGCTCAAAGGGGGTCTCTATAATGGGCAGAGGCACTAATGGGCTACGGAAATGCGCCAGTGGGGCTGTTAATTGGCAAGTGGGACAGGACTGGCAAAAATCCAATATTGCCCGATGACATCCTGGCCAATAAAATCTGTGTAAGATTCGCTCCCAGGTCTTCTCTACCCCCAAGTGTCCCCCACTTCTCTACCCCAAAGGTTCGGCACCATCCGCCTGAAGGTCCCGGGTACCAGCAGTTGTTCTACCACCTCCTCTCTTACTTTATTTACCCGGTACAGCAAATTGTGAACCATGGCGAAGTGTGGAAACCTGTCATCTGCCACTGGTTCCTGGGGAACACCATTTATCACAGTGACTTTTTCTAGAGCGGTTTTTAAGGTCAGGTCCCTGAGCTGGGCGGTCCCAAAATTTTCCCGAGACACCTCCAGATCAGGGATATTAGCTTCTGGGGATGCTTCCTCATCCTAAGCCCCTGCTAATACCACCAAAGGAAATTCCTGCGGACCCTCATGATACACATCCATTTTTACTTTATTACCCTTCACAGGATTATTTGGGCCCCTCTTGTGGCCCGCGGTCATGTCCTTACCCCACAAGTCCCAAAACGCCGGAAAGTCTCTTCCCAGAATTATGGGGTACATCAGATTTTTTATGACCCTCACCGTATGGGACAGGGCAGCCTGCTCTGTAGCCACAGTCACCTTGGCCACTGGGTAGTTCTTAGTGTCCCCATGGATACATTGTACCCCAATCCTCTTGCCGGGAACCAGTACATGAGGGAGTGTGGCCCTTAACAGGGTCACCAAATGGAGTCCAGAAGCCCACACACTGCTACCCCATTAACGGTTACCTGGCAAACCAGGAACAGCAGAGGCTTGCGTTGCAATCCATGGGCTCCGAGGACAGGGGGCAGTGTGCGGCAATGTGACCCGGATCTTGATACCGCCAGCATATCACGGGACGAAGACTCCTCACTGGACCAGGCTGGGGATCTGCTGGGACTTGGACTCGTCCATCTGGCAATGGTCTGGGCCACTTCTTGCAGCGCCCGGCAACCGACCTACCGACCACTGGTCGGTCATAGGAGATTTGCACGGCTTGGTTCCTCTCCACCAGGCTCACCAGGTCACCAGCACACTGGGGATCTCCCTGAGCAAACCAGCGATGTATAGCTCTGGGTAGGGTTTGGATGAACCGGTCCATTACGACTCTCTCCACCATCTGCGTCGGAGTACAGGATTCCGGCTGCAACCACTTTTGCATCAGGTGGAACAATTTGAACATTTGTGACCTGGGGGGCTTATCTTGAGCATACTCCCACTGTTGCACTCGCTGGGGTCTGACAGCCAGACAGACGGGTGAGTATTTCCGCCTTTAGCTTGCCGTAGATTTTGGCCTCTAGCAGGGGAAGATCAAAATAGGCCTTCTGCGGTTTTCCAGTCAGGTAAGGTGCCAGGACTTCTGCCCATTGCTCTGTGGGGAGTTTTTGGCCTCGTTCACACGGCTTATTTTGGAACGGATTTGCTGCCGTTTTTACGATCGTAAATCCGTTCCGAAATCAGTCTGAAATAAGTTGCAGGCCATTTAATATTGGTTTGAATGGGAAATACGTGTCGTCGTTCAGACAACATGTATTTCCGTGCCGTATTGCCGCCGCAGATTTGTGGCTGCAATACGGCCGGAAAAAACAATGTGCATGTCAATTATTGGGCCGGATTTTGCGACGGATTTACCCCATATAATGAATGGGGATTGTAAATCCGTCGCGAAATATGTGCCACACTAAGTGACACTTATTTGCAACTGATTTACAACTGATTTCGGAACAGATTTACGATCGGCAATCCGACGTAAATACGTTCTGAAATAAGCCGTGTGAACATCGCATTTCTCTCTCTGCCACTCGCTCAAATATTGTTAGGAAGGCCTCCACATCATCTTCAGGCGTCATCTTTTGTAATGCCCCTCTTACCGACTTTCGCACTCTGGCGTTGTCGTCTGCCAGTTCCTCCTTCTTTGGAGCGGTCTCTGTCAGCACGGCCAGTTGACGGACCAGGAGCTGATTGGTCTCCCATTGGGCCTGCATGGCCTCCGTGTGTGCCCTCTGCTGCTGGGCGCTGATCTGCTGCTGCTGGAGATTGGCTTGCACCAGTAGCTTGATGCAGAGCCGTCTTAACTGCATTGTGGGCCCCTGGACAGAGCTGTAAACTGGGCCCCCCAACCAACGCAGAATACAGATGTACGCAGAATACAGAACACATCACTTATACCAAAAAGTAACACCATAAAAACAAACACGGTGCAAGTAAATTTTTTGACATTTCACCCCACTTTTCTGATTCCCAGCACATTACATGATGCGTTCATGGCACCATTAAAACAAAATCTTGTCACAAAAAAACAAGCCCTCATTTGTCTTGTAGATAAAAATAAAAAACACTCTTTTTGCAGAATTGACATACCCCAACCAGGCCGTATTTACGCTCAGCTGCCCTGATTGAAAAGCCCCTCAACTAAAGATTCACACAACGTATTAAGTAATGTGGGACAGCAGATGGCATACAATGGATTGGCTTAATACGACAGAGGTACAGAGGTGATACAAGGAAACTAGAAAGAGTAAAGCGAGGCATACAATGGAATTGCTAGATACGCAGCCAACAATTCAAACACCTCCCCCAACACTTTTTTAATCTAACACCCCCACAACAACACTCCTAATCCCCCACCCCAACCCCACCTATCAAAACATTACATCACCCGATCAACTCCCCTCACTCCACACTTCCCCCAAGCCCCTAAACCCCCCCACCCCAACCCCTACCCCCCGACTTCCCTCCCAACCCTAAACTCCCCCCACCCCAAACAATCCCCACACCCTAACCACACCCCCACCCCAACACCCCCCCACACCCTAACACCCCCCACCCCTAACACCTCCCCGCATCCCCAACAACCTCCCCCACACCACTAACACCCAACCTCCCCCACCCCTAACACCCCCCACACTCCCCACCCTCAACCCCACAACACCTCCCCCCACCCCTAACACCCCCCAACACCTCCCCCACAACACTCCACCCCCAACACCTCCCCCCACCCCTAACCCCCCCCAACACCTCCCCCCACTCCTAACACCCCCCCACACATCCCCCACACCTAACACCCCCCAAAACCTCCCCCCCCACCCCTAACACTCCCCAACACCTCCCCCACCCCAACACCCCCCCACACCCCACACCCAACACCCCCAACACCTCCCCCACACCCCTAACACCCCACAACACCTCCCCCAATCCCTAACACCCCCCCAACACCTCCCCCAATCCCTCCCCCACACCACTAACACCCACCACCCCTAACACCCCCCCAACACCTCCCCCACCCCTAACACCCCCCAACACCTCCCCCCACCCCTAACACCCCCACAACACCTCCCCCCACCCCTAACACCCACAACACCTCCCCCCACCCCTAACACCCCACAACCCCTCCCCCCCCCCTAACACCCTCCAACACCTCCCCCCACCCTAACACCCCCAACACCTCCCCCCACCCTCCCCCAGCCCCGAACAACCCTTCTCCGCTAACACCTACAACACCCTCCCCCCACCCCTAACTACCCCATAAACACCCACTCCCCCACCCCCCTAACACCCCTCGCAATACGCACAGCAATACACCCCCCACCCCTAACACCTTCAACCAACACCGCTCCCCCCCAACCCTCTTAACACCACAAAAAAAAACACTCGCCCCAAAACCCCTACACTTCAGCTCCGTGCTGCCGCCTGCGCTGTGAGGTGTAAAGCGCAGGCAGGGCACAGGAATAGCAGGGCCGCATCAGGCATCGCTATAGCCTGCCCCTGCTCTGACTGCCGCGCACGTCCCTGCGTGTGTTCACTGCCATCTCTTGCATTGTGCAGGGTAGGCAACTGCCCGAGAGGGTCCCCTGAGCTCGTGGGGCCCCCGGGCTAGTGCCTACCTGGCCCAATGGAAGAGACGGCCCTGGCTTGATGAGCTCATCCATGCTTAAAACACCTGTTTGCGCTGCTGCCACAGCTTTAACCCAGGACATGCACTCTTTTATTGCCCTCTGTGACTCTTCCAGGAGTGCGAGACTGCTCGCATCAACTCCACCACTTGTAGGGGGGTCAGCTCCGTCACAGGGACCATGACAACAATTGCATTTACTTTAACGGGTTTTATTAAACAGAAAGTCCAGAACATACACAGCTTATCTTCAGCCGCTGTGCAAACAGAACTTAAACAGGACCTTTCTTCAGGCAGTAACGTAAAACATAACAGGTTCAGCTCAACATACACAAGAGTAGCAGCATGTAAGAAGGGTAAGTCCAGCTTTCCTCAGAGAGACTTTACACAGAGGATCCTTCCTCTCCAACTCCAGGCTTGGAGTGGCGTACCACACCCAGGACATCTGACCTCCTGGCTTTATAAGCCAGGGAAATCCTAGAGTGGATATGTGGGAGCAGCCCCCCACCCAGCTCTAAGACTGCTCCAGTAAAGCCAGACCTGGAATCCACTGCTTAAAGCAGTGATGAAAAACGTAAATAAAGTGTCTGCAACCTAAGGTTGCAGACCTATTATTCTGGCTCACTCCACCGCTGCGATAAGGTGCGGTGGCACGTATTGGCCCTCAATGACAAGGCCATGTGCTTTGTCACAATATATATATATGTGTGTGTATATAGTATAAATATATATATGTATGTGTATATAGGCCCCTGGTCCCCCATAGTAACACTTGGGGGGCCCCTCAGGCAGATACAAATATATATGGGCCCCTCAGGAAGGCAGGTGCGAAATATATATTATATATATATATATATATATATAATAATAATGTATTATAATATATATATATGGGCCTCTCAGGCAGATATCTATATCTGCCTGAGGGTCCCGTATATATCTATATCTGCCTGAGGGGCCCATATATAATTTATATCTCCTGAGGGGCATATATATATATACATACATACATACATACATACTTTACAATACATAAACTTTACACACACGAGTGGCAGGGGCATACATATTATATATATATATATATATATATATATACTATGGTTTGTGTGTATATATATATATATATATATAATGCCCCTCGGGCGTATATAGATCTATATGGGCCCCTCAGGCAGATATAGATATCTGCCTGAGAGGCACATATAAAATATATATACCTGCCTGAGGGGACCATATATATATATACTTCCTGAGGGCCCATATTACCTGCCCGAAGAGCCCAATATAAAATATATATACCTGCCTGAGGGGACCATATATATACCTACCTGTGGGGCCCATATACATACCTGCGTGAAGGGCCCATATATGTACCTGCCTAACTGAGGAGTCCATATTTGTACCTGTCCAACAGGGGCCCATACCTTCCTAACTGACGGGACCTATAGAGAACCCTATCTGATTAGGGGAGCTGTAGAGCTACCTAACTGAGGGGACCTATATAGCTTCCTGAGGGGACCTATACACCTACCTAACTGAGGATACTTATATATCTATAATAAGGAGTTGCTGGAAAAGTGAGGATTCTAAGATATTTGTGTCCAAATATGCAGGGACGAGTGTTGGTCGGGAGAAGTAAGCATGGTGGTGTGGACCAGATGGAGAAGAAAAGGGAAAGTCAACGACTCATCGGAGAAATGTCACCTGTGAGTCACTAAATGTATCTGAACTGTAATGACTTATATGTGTGCAAAGTGTAATGGTTTATATTCAGTAATGGTGTGGTGGTGTTATTTAGTCTCTATATAGTGGTGATATGTGGTCATGGTGTTGTGGTATTATTCAGTCATTATGTGGTGGTATTATTCAGGCACTATGTTGTGGTGATATTTGGTCATAGTGCTGTGATATTATCCAGTCACTATGTGGTGTGGATCTGTGGTTATAATGTTGTGGTATTATTGAGTCACTATGTGGTAGTGATATGTGGTCATGATGTAGTATTATTGAGTCACTATGTTTAGGTGATATGTGTTTATAGTGTTGTAGTATTATTGAGTCCCTATGTGGTGGTGATATGTGTTCATGGTATTGTAGTATTATTCAGTCACTATGTGGTGGTGATATGTGTTCATGGTGTTGTGATATTATCCAGTCACTATGTGGTGTGGATATGTGGTAATAGTGTTGCGGTATCATTCAGTCACTATGTGGTGGAGATAGGTGGTCATGCTGTTGCGGTATCATTCAGTCACTATGTGGTGGAGATAGGTGGTCATGCTGTTGCGGTATCATTCAGTCACTATGTGGTGGAGATATGTGGTCATGCTGTTGCGGTATCATTCAGTCACTATGTGGTGGTGACGTGTTCATGGTGTGGTGGTATTAGTCGGTAACTATGATGGTAATATGTGGCCATGATGTGGCAACATTTGGTCTTAGTTATTGGTATTTTTATCCTTGGGAAATTGGGGGTTTTATTTAGAAATTTTTATTTCGTAACTGTAAAACCATTTTTTAAGGGTTTTTAAAACGCAGTATTTTTGTGTTTCTAGCTTTTTAAAATTTGTATATGAAATGTATCATTCAGGGTCCGGGGGATGTATATTTTTAGACCTTTTAGGGCACCGTGCCCCTGTTTGCAATTAGGTAAAGGAGACCAGAACCCCAGCGCCCCCCATCTTGTTTACAGTTTAAATGTGATGATGTCATCAAATAGGCTGTAAAAGTTAACCCGAGCCTGTGCGTCCAGGCGGAAAACCGAAACAGGTGGCAGAGACGGTGAAGCAAAGCGGGCCCCTAAAATAAACGCCTCTGGTGGGCCCTAGGCACCCCAGTCCGACACTGTACACTTGTAATGCAAACCGTCAAAAAGTTTTAACAACCCTAAAATTTGGGAAAATTGGGTTGTAAACAAACCCAAAGAGAATTTATGAAGAAAACCCAAATAAGCTTTTTTTTTTTTCAAAAAAAATCTGGCTATAAAAAAATGGCGGGTTTTTTTTATTTTTTTTGTGTGCCCCTTTTTGTACTTTTTTTTTCCCTATCACAGGAAAAAATTTAATAAACATCTTTTTTTTAAAAAAAAAAAAATTTCGGGCTATAAAATCCAAAACACTCACAAAATACAACCAGGTATACACCCCAATTCGGTGGCAACAAAAGGGCCCACAAAAAGGGGCCACTGCAGAAAATAAGAATCGCGTGGGTTGTTGTTTAAAAACCCAAAAGGGGAGCATTTACCCAAATACAAGAAAAAACTCCCCCCTTGGGCCAAAAAAAGAAACCCATTTTAAAGTTTTAAAACAAGCAATGTTACCCATAGGGGGAAAAACCACCAGCTCAAACCTCCCCCCTATTCTGGAAAAATTTGCTAAAGTCCCCGGGGTAAATTGCTAAAACGGGCCGCTTCTGGTAGGCGCCACAGTAGATAAAACCCCCCCTAAAGCTGCTCCTCCAAGTACGCACTTACAAAAAATTCTCGTACCCGGGCCTTTAAAAAAGCGGGCCGGCCCGCTTCGAGTCCAAAAGGTTCGCGTCACAGGAAGGGACAGAGAAACAGCAGATACGTCACCCAACAACCTCCATATACAGGAAAAAGCCTACAAGCGCTCGGCAATAAAGCAAAGACATCTGAAAAATTTAAATTTGAACACAGAAATTTTAAAGGGTTTGGAAACCCCTGACTAGAATTTAATTTAGATACAAACACCCCATTGGCTTTTAAAAAGGAACAAAAGGTAAAAAATGTAGATATCCATAAAACACTCCTACCCAAATCAAGACCACGATAAGTATCCATATATATACCTCTACGGATTAAACAAAGAGTTTATAAAAAACCCCCCAGAAGAAAGGGGAACGCAAGTTTAAAAACGAAACCCAAAGTAACTAAAAAGGGAAAATTTTTGGGGTAGCATGTTTCCCAGGCTCATAAAAAAAAAGGGGCCAAGAGGGAAAACATGTAAAACAGTTTCAAATAAAGCAACAAAAATCCAAACGTTCATTAAGACTGTGTGGAGTAGTTGTTTTTTAATTTAAAGTTTCCATTCCTTTTTCCTTTTGCAGCCAAAAAATTTTTTTTTTCCCAAAAAAAGGGGGGGGAAAAAATTTTTTTTTTTTTTTTCCCCCCCCCCCTTTTTAAAAACCAAACCCCCTTTTTTTTTTTTTTTAAAAAACCCCCCCAAAAAAATTTTTTAAAATTTTTTTAAAATTTTTTTCCCCCCCGGGGGGGAAAAAATTTTGGGAAAAATTTTTTTGGGGGTCCCCAAAAACCCCCCCCCCCCGGGGAAAAAATTTCCCCACCCTTTTTTTTTTAAAAAAAAAAAATTTTTTTAAAAAAAAAGGGAAAAAAAAACCTTTTTAAAAAAAAAAAAGGGGGGGGGGGAAAAAAAAAGGGGGGGGGAAAAAAAAGGGGCCCTTTTTAAAAGGGGGTTTTTAAAGGGGGGAAAAAGGGGGGGGAAATTTAAAAAAAAAAAAAAAAAACCCCCCTTTAAATTTTTTTGGAAAGGGGGGGAAACCCCGGGGGCCCCCCCCCCCGGGGGGGGGAAAACCCCCAGGGGGGGGGGGGCCCCCCCCCCCCGGGGGCCCCCCCCCCCCGGGGCCCGGGGGGGCGCCCCCCATTTTTTGGGGCCCCCCCCCCCCCCTTTTTTTTCCCCCCCCCCTTTTTAAAAAAAATTTTTTTTAAACAAAAAGGGGGTTTTTTAAATTTTTCCCCGGCCAAAAACCCCCAAAAAAATTTTTTCCCCCCAAAAAACCCCCGCACGGGTGCCCAGCCACCTGGCTGCGGGACCACCCGTGACACTCTAATTGTTTTGCCAATATATTCTAGGCTACATAGACAGGTAAAAACATATAGTGGAAAGCCAGCCTTAACTTGTGTGAAAATTGCCATGCACGGATGTACAGTCCCAAGTCACAGCATCACATGTTAAAGAGTTGAAATATCCAGCACGCAAGTTGTATGGCCATAAAATGTATCAAAATTTATTAGAAAACATGTTTACAAATTCAAAAAAATCACTCACCAGTATGACAGTACAGTGGTCAATCACAAATAAGCATGGCAGAGCAGTTACACGCTAACGCGTTTCGGGCTTAACATACACAGGCCCTTACTCATAGCAATACCAATATTAAATGAGTGGTTCTATTTATGGAGATAAAGATTGCTAATAATCAACACATGTGAAATGTATATACAATAAATTCTAAACATACCTGAGTCTTTATTGCAGAGCTGTGAGAACGCCAAAGCGACGCGCTGTGCAGGCCGGAAATGCAACTAATTCCGATCATGCGCAATGCATAGAAAGCACAAAGGTGGCAGAACAAAAGTCTGGCAACCCGGCGCATGCGCGATGTTAACAAATCAGATACTCTCAATTGCCGAAAGCTTTATCATGCTTATTGGTGATTGACCACTGTACTGTGAAACTGGTGAGTGATTTTTTGAACTTTTAGACATGTTTTCTAATAAATTTTGATAAATTTTTATGGCCATAAAATTTGCGTGCTGGATATTTCAACTCTTTCAAATAGACAGGTACCCTTATAGATCACACCTTTGCTTCTACAATTGAAGAAACCAAGAATCTTAAAATCTTTATCAAGGACGTTGCTATGATGGAATTTAGTCATGCTCACATATGCTCACAAGCCACACATCCACTACATTTAAAGGATCCATGCAAAGGTTGATGTAGCCACCTTTTAGGGCTTTCTGTTTCAAGATGGCTATGGACCAGCTGATCACAGAGGTTCTTCCCCCACCACCTTCTTCAGGCTCATATCCATCTTCAAAATCTCCCAGTTTTTAGTGATAATGTCCCTAACACGGCGAGCAGCTCCATCAAAATTCCCTATCAGGCTAAAGATTTTATCAGTTTCAACCTCCTTTTTAGATACTAGAAGTGTCTCACTGGGACATTTCAAGGCATTCTGGTAAGCTTCTTTTAATACCCTTACTGGATAGCCTCGATCCAGGAAACGTTCACGCAAATCCCATGCTTGTCTCTTAAATTCCTCAATAGTAGAGCACTTACGTTTGAGTCTTAAGTATTGCCCTTTCGGGATCTTTAGGGGAATCAGGTGACTACTTTCCCATCTTAATAATGCATTTATGAAAAACTGAAAAACTGTTGTTTCTAAGTTACCTCCTTGTGTCTTTCTTATCAGCACATCCAAAAAAGGAAGTACGTGAGGGTTAATTTCAAAGGTAAAATGTAGATTAAGGTCATTACTGAGGTTTAAATACTCTACAAATTTCTCAAACCGATCCACCGGGCCGTTGCACAACACCAATACATCATCGATGTATCTGGACCATAACAAAATCTCATCAGTACCAAAAGTATGACTCATTAAATACACAATTATCCTCCCACCAGCCCACAAGCGTTGCCCATAGCGGTGCCCTGAGCTGGTGGTAGGTCTTGAAATTTCTTGTAAGAACGAACTTTAAAAGACGCAGAACAAATGTATTATGTTCATTGAACTGACAACCTCTCGTACTCAGGAATGTTCTTACTACCTTCAATCCACAATTATGTGGGATTGATGAATACAATGCTTCCACATCCATGCTTGCTAAAAAGCAAGACTCCGAGATGAAAATACCTTCCAACTTTCGAAGGAGATCCATCACGTCCTGAGTATACGAGGGTAAGGTCATAAAAATGGTGATAGAATTTTCTCTATATACTCACCAGATTTTTGACATAAGCTGCCTATCCCAGAAACTATAGGCCTCCCCTTAAGTACACTACCCTTTTTGTGCATTTTCAGTAGGCAGTAGAAGGTCGCCATTATTGGGAACCTAGGCAGCATAACATCAAATTCCTCATTGCTGATGAGATCAGAGTTTTTTTGGCTTCGAGGAGAATAGTTTTCAGTTCTTCATAATACTCCAAAGTAGGATTTCTCTCCAATACTTCATAACTCTCTGTGTCCTTAAGAATATCAAGACATAGTTTAACATAATTGGAAGCATTAAGGATTACCACATTCCCTTCCTTATCGGAGGGTTTTATGGTAATTTAACTATCCTCCGCCAAAGACTTAATGCTCAGATACTCATCCCGGCTACAGTTCCATTTGATTTTAAAGTTGTTCAATTTCTCAAGCTAATTTATAGTAAGTTCCACGAATACATCAATATATGACAAAGCCCTATAGGAGGAACATGTGTACTTTTATTTTTAAGTTCTGTAAACGGTCTGTAAATGGTCCTTTCCCTTGTTGTTTAGGTGACTCATCTGTTAGTCTCTCCAACAGATCGATCTCTTTTAGATACACCGTCGTTTATCTTGAGAATGGTAAAATTTGTACCAATGTAGTTTACGGGAAAATAGTTTACAGGTTAAAATTTGCCGTAGGTACGAATGAAAGCCCTTTACTGAGAATAGAGATCTCCTCTTCTTTAAGCGCTCTATCAGAGAGATTGATCACCTCAATTTTATCGTCACCAATATTCCGTTCAACGGGATGGACAACAACAAGATGTAGCGCGTGGAATCTTTCCTTTACACATATTCAATCTTGTGGCGAATTCCGATTTCTGAGGTGAAACACAGCAGGGTCCACTAAAAAAAGATTAGTCCCTTCCACGTCCACCCTGGGAGCCTCTCATTCTATTTGCTCTCCCTCTTCCTCTACCCCGGTTGCGTACAATACCTTTTTCAACGTCTGATAGATCAGTGTCAGTGGAGGAGAGATCTGTCTCAATACTCCGTCTAATCCCTTTCTCACCCAAGAAAGAATATGCTTTGTTAACCTTCGTTTATATCCCATGTGAATTATGTTTTCTTTCTTTAATATGGTACTGGTATCTCTCTATAGTATTTTGTAATTGTTTCTCTTTAACACTAAAATCACTCTCTTGTTGAAAAGATTTTGTAATGTCCCCCTGTTCTTTGAGTTTACCATTAATCTGTTCCAAATTAGCCCTCTCCTCCTCCAATAGAAGCTGCATAAATCTAAGAGAATTCTCTGTGGCTTCTTTCTCCCATTTATCAAGAAATGGGGGAGTTCTGCATCTAGCAGCAGGTGTAAGGGTAATCCGCTTTCCTCTGGGGACTATCCCTCTGCTAATGTATGTCTCCAAACCTTGCGCCTCCCACCAAGAAGAAATTTGTTCCTTATATAGTTGGGTTAGATCTCTAAGGGCAGTCTTAAAAGATGGAGTGTATTTTCTCTGAACCAAGGCCTGTTCAGAAAATACGTCTTTAACCTCTGTAAGCCACTGGTTAGGATCTATACTACCAGAAAGAAATCCTACCATTATTGCTATAGAACACGTGTTTTCTTTATCTATTACTTCTAGTCAGATTACCACCATTTAAACTTGCTGTGTATCACACTTGTGAGGAGCAGCTTTCTAGGAGGCTGATAGTCTACTGCGGCGCCTACCAGAAGCGCCTGATGGAGCAATGAACCCACGGGACTTCAGCATTTGACCAGACTAGGATGAGGTTTGAGCTGGTGGTTTTTCACTATGGGTAACATTGCATTTTTTGCCAAGGGCGAGTTTATCATTGTATGGCCAACATGCTCCCTTATGGGTATTAATCAACACCTACGCGATTCTTATATATCTGCAGTGCCGCTATTGTGACCTATAGTTGCCACCAGAATTGGTGTGTATACCTGGTTGTATTTTGTGAGCTGTTTTGGATTATTATAGCCAGATTTTTATGAAAACTCATAAGCTTATGTGTTTACTTCATATATTCTCTTTGAGGTGTGTATACACCTAAATACAATTTCAGCCTATTACCCTTTGAATATATGGACGGTTTGCTCTAAAAGTGTATATAGAATCTAATTTCAGTTCATTATCCTTTGTGTCACGGGTGCCCCCCGACCCCCAACCCGGGTCACAGGCGCACCCGTGCCCCCTAGCCTTGCGGCACCGCTGCCCGCGTGTCGGGCAGCGGACTCGCTGGTTCCGGCAGCAATGTCCCGGTCACTTACCTGTCCTCGCTCCCGCGGCGTCTCCTGTCCCCCCGGCGTGCACGTTCACGCTCCCTAGGCCATGTTGAGTTTAAAGGGCCAGCCCGCCGGTAATTGGGTATTGCCGGCCGCTGCCCATATTTAATCCTGCCTCTTCCTGATGCCTTTGCCGGATCTTTAGTGCCCATTGCCTATTGAGAAAGCGTTCCTAAGTTTTGTTCTGATTACCATGTACCGTACCGTTTGCCTCCGTCCCTCGACCACGAATCTTGCCGCCTGTCCTGACCTTCCTGCCTGTCCACAACCACGAACCTTGCCGCCTGCCCTGACCAACCTGCCTGTCCCCGACTAGGAGCCTGCCTTCCGATTTTATACCACGCTGCACCTCGGCTGCCTCCGCAAGCAAGTCACGTCAGGGGTAGCGACCTGGTAGTTCTCCCGCCGTAGCAAGTCCATCCCGCTTTGCGGAGGGCTCTGGTGAAAACCGGGACCTACTTAGATTCCGCTCCCTGCCGTGGTTTTACCCATCCTTGCGGTGGTCCGAGGATCCACTACCTCCAACCGTGACAGTAAGATCCGGCCATGGATCCCGCCAAGGTGCCTCTGCCCAGCGTTGCTGATCTAACCACCATTGTGGCACAGCAATCCCAGCAGATCGCTCAGCAGGCCCAGCAACTCTGCCATCTCTCTGCCATGATGCAGCAGTGCCTGGCCACCCAGCAGCAACAACCCGTTTGCCGGTGGTGCCCGCTGCACTTCCCGGTTTTCCACAGCGGTGCTGGTCCAAGGCTCCGTCTGTCTATTGCCGCCCAAAGTTCGATGGGGACTCCAAGACATGTAGGGGCTTCATCACCCAATGTTCCTGCACATGAGCTAATGGGGAACCAATTCCCTACGAAAAGGTAAAAGGGTCGAAATTTGTGGTCAGCCATCTCTCCAGGAAAAGCCCTGGCCTGGGCTACCCATTCTGTGGGACAGAGTTTGATCTGGTCACGGCTATCCTCGCTGTCTTCCTCACCGAGTACCGCAGTGTGTTTGAGGAACCTGCCCGAGCCTCTTCTGCTGAAACCGCCTTACTAAATCTGCATCAAGGCGACTCCTCGGTTGGCGATTACGCGGTACAGTTCCGCACCCTGGCTTCGGAACTGTCATGGAACGATGCGGCCTTAGCCGTCACCTACAAGAAGGGCCTCTCCAGCCAGATCAAGGATGCCTTATCTACCCGTGATCCACCCGTGTCTTTACTGTGCCAGCCCCGAACATTTCCGCTGGGGCTGCTCCCTTCGTCCTCAGCGTTCGGGAAACGCACGCACCTAGGATTCGTGGAGGGGTTCTAGGGTGAGGCAAGGCCTCTCCTGTTTGACCATACGAGTTCTCTCGGGGACTGGGCTGGGCACCCTTTAAAGCCTCAGCCTTCTTGGATTGGGTCGGCTGGAAATTTCTTGGACCTCCGGTGTTTAGCATAACTCCCGTGGTTTGCTGGGAGAAATCTCTGGGCCCTCTCCTCTGTCAGTGGGGATCCCAGCGTTCCAGTCCGGTACCGCACTGAGCCTCTGTTCCTTTCAAGTGGGGGAAATACATTTAAAGGGGGAACTTACATTCTATGTGCTTACCTTGGTCTTCCTCTTTCCATTTCTGGGGCTTCCGTGGCTCAGCACCATGCCCTGTGCTCAACTGGCAGAGGGCAAAGTTTTGCGTTTGGGGACCAGAATGTCGTTCTCTGTGTTTGGGGGACCACCTCGCCCGGTGCTTACCGCTTTCCAGTACCGTCTAAGGGCCCCTGGCGGGCCTTCCCGCTCCATATCAAGAGTTTGCTGACGTCTTCTTGAGAATCAAGCTGAGGACCTTGCCTCCTCATTTGCTCCTATGACTGCCCTATTGAACCTTCTGCCCGGAACATCTCCTCCACGGGGCAGGGTTTACCCTCTTTGCGTTGCCTAAGACCTTGGCTATGTCCACCTACATCAAGGAGAATCTCCAGAGGGGGTTTATTCTTAAGTCCCCCTCTCCGGTGGGAGCCGGGTTCTTTTTCATGACAAAGAAGGATGGATCTCTACGACCGTGTATTGATTATCGGGGCCTCAACAAGATTACCGTAAAAAATCGCTACACATTGCCTTGATTACGGAAACTCTTTGACCGGCTTCGGGGGGCCAAGATATTCACCAAATTGGACTTGTTGGGGGCTTACAATCTCATCCGGATACATGAGGGGGACGAATGGAAGACCGCCTTCAATACCCACGACAGACGCTTCAAGTACCTGGTCATGCCCTTCGGGCTCTGCATGCATTGCCGTCTTTCAAGAATTTGTCAAAGACAAATCTGGGTGATTACGGATCGGTTCTCCAAAATGTCTCACTTTGTTCCTCTGCCTGGCCTACCTCTGCTCCGCATTCGCAGCCCGTTTTTTCTACACGTCATCCCGGCTGCATGGGCTTCCCCAACACATCGTTTCGGATCGGGGGGTTATTTCTAGGTTCTGGCGCTCCCTATGTACGCAACTCCAAGTGAAATTGGACTTCTCTTCGGCCTACCACCCTTAGTCCAATGGACAGGTGGAGAGGGTTAACCAGACACTGGGCTGCTACCTACGTCACTTCATCTCTGCGCGTCAGGACGATTGGTCTAATTTGTTACCCTGGGCAGTGTTTTCCTATAACTCTTTAGATTCGGAATCCCCTTTTTCATTGTCTATGGGCGACATCCCCGCCCGCCCCTCCCCCTCTCGATGCTCTCCGAGGTCCCTGCCGTCCGTCTGGAGACACATGCCAATCTCTACTCCGGGCTTCCCGCCCGCACTACGATGCAAGCTGACAGGAGACTAAG
Organism: Phyllomedusa bahiana; assembly: GCA_025379985.1. NCBI lineage: Eukaryota > Metazoa > Chordata > Amphibia > Anura > Hylidae > Phyllomedusa > Phyllomedusa bahiana. The sequence goes on along the minus strand of JAODAL010009728.1, from coordinate 59,606 downwards.
ACCTCCCCCAATTTTCTCTCTGGGAGACAAAGTATGGTTGTCTGCTAGGTACATCCGCATCAAGGTCCACAGCTACAAGCTTGGCCCTCGATTCTTAGGTCCATTCGAGGTGCTGCAGTGCATAAACCCAGTGGCTTATAAGCTTCGTCTTCCTCCTACTATGCGGGTCCCGAAACTCCTTCCATGTCTCTCTTCTGAAACCAGTCATCCTAAATCGCTTTCGCGCAGGAAACTGCTTCCCCTACCCCCGACGCCTCCACGTCTTCACTGTAAAGAAGTTCTGGATATGAAGACGGTCAGAGGGAAACGGTTTTTCCTCATTGACTAGAAGGGGTTCCGCCCTGAGGAGAGGTCCTGGGAACCAGAGGACAATATTCTGGACTGGAGTATTGTTCAGAAATTCCTTCAGGCTAGAAATAGGGGGAGGCCAAAGGAGGGGGGGTGCTGTCATGGATGCCCCGTGACCCTAAACCCGGGTCGCTGACGCACCCGTGCCTCCCAGCATGGCGGCACCGCTGCCCGCATGTCGGGCAGCAGACGCGCTGGCTCCGGCAGTCGTGTCCCCGCTCACTTGCTCGTCCTCACTCCCGCGGCGTCTTCTGTCCCTGCTGTGAACTTTAAAGGGCCAGCGCGCCGGTAATTGGGTTTTGCCGGTCGCTGCCCTTATTTAAGCCTGCCTCTTCCTGATGCCTGCCGGATCTTGTCCCCTTGAGAAAGCTTTCCCAAAGCTTTTCATTCCCCGTGTACCGCACCGTTTGCCTCCGCCCCTCGACCCGAATCTTGCCACCTGTCCTACCCCCTTTCCCCTTGCCACGACCACGAACCTTCCATCTGCCCGACCAACCTGCCTGTCCCCGACCAGAACCCCCCGTTTTTGTACCAGCACAACCTCGGCTGCCTCCGCGAAAGACTAGGGTAGCGACCTTTTAACCCCCCCGCCGCAAAATCCATCCCGCTTTTCGGCGGCTCGGTGAAAACCGGACCTATTTAGATTCCCTCCCTGGGTTTTTACCCTCGCTTGCGGTGGCCCAAGAGGATCCACTACCTCCAACCGTGACACTTTGTAGATATTGATCTAAAAATATTCTACATTGGTCAGTAGAGGAAGTGGGGGACACCATACTCTCATCACTTGTACTTTTGTAAATTTTAATTGGTTAGATGTTTACTTTTCAATTCTCACCTAATCGTTTTTGCATTCCTTTTTTTCTTTTTTTTCCTCAACCTGTCCCCTGATGAAATGAAAAATGTGACATTGAATATGTTTGGGGAAATATAAATCTTTTTGGGTATCGGGGGGACTTTAAAAATTGTCTCGTTTTAGTAATTTTTTGGCCAAAAATGCCTTTGGGTTATTATGTTTTTTTTTTTTTTACTGTGGGGTCATTAAGTAGGGAAGGTTTAAAAGGGAAGCCCTTGTTTGGGGCGTTTAAAATGGGGCAGGCCTAGGGGCTGCAGGAAAGGGGTTTTATAGGGCCCCCGCTGGACGGTTCTTTCTGTCCCCATCGTTTTGGATTGTTTTGTGGTGTTTTCACTATTGTGCTTCCTTTTATTAAAGGTTTTTTTTAAAATTTTAATGTTTTTTGTTTAGTTTTTTTGGTTTAATTCCCTTTTAACCCCATACCACATTTGAGACGTCGGGGGTTGTAGGGGAATAATGTTAATTGAGAATACTCGGCTGTTACGGGGGGGGATGGGTCCACGCTTTTTTCACTTTTTAACCCCCTTAAAAAAAAGCAGCAAAGATGGCTGTGGCATCCAAATCAAAGAGAAACGGTGCCTGGCACCGTTCCTTACTTTGATAGTGGTGCCCGTGGCAAAATCGCAGGCTCCCACTCGGTTAACATGGCAGCTGGAAGCTTTGCGAAGGCTTCTATTGCCGCCATGTTTTCTGTTTATATATTCCTCCCCAGGGACAGAGGTAAAAACCGCGATCTTTTTACCCCTAGGGATTTGTTTACAATCATAGGGGTTTTAAAGCTTTTCCAACCCCCCTTTTTGAAAGTACCCAAGGGACTAAAGTTTAAAAAAAAAAAAAAAAGTTTTAAAGTGTGAGAAAAAAAAAAAAAAAGTTCAAATCTCCTCCCACTTTCCATTTTAAAAAAATAAAAAGTTTCATAAAATTTGGCATCCAAAAAAAAAGATAAAAATGTAACCCAATTTTTTCCTGTACGGAAAAACCTTAAAAAAAAAAAAAAAAAAAAACCCAACATTTTCGGTTTTTTTTGGGCATTTTACACCCCAAAATTTTTAAAATTTTTAAATTTTAAAAAAAGTTTGCTTGAAGTTGGGATAGGGGGCCCAGCTCTTTGCATTCTTTTTTCCCAGGCCCCCAAATTGCTGGGGGGTGGGTCTGCACCGGCACTATGTCGCATATTTGGTGGGGAGCGATGAGTTTTGACCTTCTGGACTAAAAAACATTAACTAATTGAGGTCATCATGGTTAAAATTGCAGGATAATCCCTTGGCTCTTCTCCCCCATATACCCCATTGCCTCTGCTGTCCCCTTTAAAAGAATTTTAAAATCTTCCCTACTGACCGCGCGAAGGCCCTTTTTCCAAGGGAAAGGGGTCTACACAGTCACCCCACCATACAAAGTGGCTTAAAAAGCTTTGTTTGCAGAGAGGAGGAATCCCAGGAATCAAACTCAATCTCGGGTTTGGATGACAGGGTAGAGGGAATGGATCAGTTTACCCCCATTTCCGAATACCAAGCATTAAGGAGTTTTTTTTGGGGGTCTACGGGTGGATTCTGGGGGGCCATGCATATTCGTTTGGGTTACCATCTCCCTTTGTGGGGTCTGCCCGGGGGCGGGGCCGAAAAATCCATGTCTTTTATATTCTTTGTTTTTGGAAATTTTTTTTTTTTTTTTTTTATACTCGTTTTTTTTATTTGCATTTGATGTTTTACACCTGGTGCCCTACAAATGTTAACCACTTTCTTAACCACGGTTTAAAGATTGGGCAAATTTGTAATCCCTTTTTTAGAAGATCTAATGTTAATTGCGTGTGATTCAGTACCCATATAATGGCATACTGATAGTGTTGCCATATATGTCTTTGGTATTGGATGTTATTTGCTCATTTGCTTGCACATGCCATTTTAATGTTATTTCTATTATGACTATCAATAAAGCTACGTTTGAAAAAGAAAAAAAAAGTTGCATGTATTCCAAACTGGTAGCAATAAAAAGTGCTCTTCAGCCCCCCCAAAAATGCCCCTCCCTCAAGTCCATAAGTGTTAGTACAAAAAAGTTATTGGTCGCAGAAAATGGCGTGCAAATTTCAAAAATAGAAAATGTTTGGAATTTTTTTTTACGGTACCAGAAGAGAACGAGAACCGTATGTTTGGTATTGCCAGATTCGTATCAACCTGTAGAATACAGGTAACACATCATTTTTACCTAAGATTGAACACTGTAAAAGCAAAACAGCTGCAAAGACGGTGGGTGTTTTTCACATTTAGCCCCACATAAATTTTTTGTGATGTCCCAGTATATTCTATAGTACGATGAATGACACCATTAGAAAGTACATCTTGTCCCACAAAATAAAAGCCCTCATATGTCTATGTAGGTGGGAAAATAAACAGTTATGGCTCTGGAAAGGCGAGGAGGGAAAAACGAATGTGAAAAAAAAAAAAATAGGCCTTGGCGTTAAGGGTTTATAGAAGAATGCTATTCATTACATAAACTACACACTGATTAAAGGGGTTTTCTCACTACAAAGATTAACTTTCAACATAAAGGGACAATTATATGAAAACTTTCTAAATACACTGGTCAATAGATTTTACTTTAGTCATGAGATAAGAGCCTTTATGTGCTCTGAAGTGCACACAGGTTTCAATGGTTACCTGCATACCAGACGGACACCTGTTTATCCGATTAGCTGAGAGCAGGGACATGTTTTACCTGATTAGCTGAGAGCAGGGAGTGTCACCCCACTGATGACCTGAGCTGGAAGCAAACTAATTATATCTAACAGGATTAGCTTCACTAAAGAAAAGGTACATATGCTGTGAGGACTAGTCCCCGGCGCCGCCGCTATCCGCCGCCGACCGTTAGGGTCCTAAGCCGCTACCAGTCGCTAAGCTATCGGCTTAGGACCTTCGCGACGGCAGCAGTGGCGGGACTAACTGTATGTGCGTCTGCCATCCAGTTAGATGCTTTGGCGGCCCGAGTCAGCGTCATCAGAGTGTAGCGCGGCCGGGTGACGTCACCCTGTGAGGAAAAAGACCGGGAGCAGCGGCAGCGACAGGGAGCGAGGTCAGGTGAGTGCTGTCAGTTTATTACTTTTAATTAGCTCTATTCATACTGGGGGCCTATTATCAACTTCTATATGTGCAGGGGGGGCTAATCTACTTATAGGCGGGGCCTATTATCTACTGTTATATGTGCAGGGGGGGGCCTATTAACTAATTTTATATGTGCAGGGGGGCCTATACTACTTTTAATGTGCAGGGGGCTATTATCTACTGTTATATGTGCAGGGGGGCTATTATCTGCTTTTATATGTGCAGGGGGGCAAATATCTCTGTTATATTGCAGGGGCTATAGCTACTAATACGTGCAGGGAGCTATTATCTACCTATATATGTGCTGTGGGGCCTATAAGCTATCTATATACCTGCTGGGGGACCTATAAGCTATCTATATACCTGCTGGGGGACATATAACCTACCCATGTGTGCTGGGGGACCTAAACCTGCCCATATACCTACTGGGGGATCCATAACCTGCCCATATTCCTGCTGGGGGACCCATAACCTGCCCATATAGCTGCTGGGGGACCCATAACCTGCCCATATAGCTGCTGGGGGACCCATAACCTGCCCATATAGCTGCTGGGGGATCCATAACCTGCCCATATAGCTGCTGGGGGATCCATAACCTGCCCATATACTGTACCTGCTGGGGGATCCATAACCTGCCCATATACCTGCTGGGGGATCCATAACCTGCCCATAATAGCTGCTGGGGACCCATAACCTGCCCATTGTCTGCTGGGATCCATAACCTGCCCAAAATAGCTGTGGGGGATCCATAACCTGCCCATATAGCTGCTGGGGGATCCATAACCTGCCCATATAGCTGCTGGAGGACCCATAACCTGCCCATATAGCTGCTGGAGGACCCATAACCTGCCCATATAGGTGCTGGGGGTCCCATAACCTGCCCATATACCTGCTTGGGGATCCATAACCTGCCCATATACCTGCTGGGGGACCTGTAAACTACACACCTACCGGGAGACATATAAAGTATATAACCACCTACTGGGGGACCCTATTACCTTCACTGGGGGATCACATCATTTACTGCGTGTGAAGTCGCTAATAGTCGTTAAGCCGGTTGTTAAGGCCTCAAGACAAGTCAGTTGATAAGAGTTAGCAATCGACTCCGTGGACTCCAGTCGGTTGTTAAGCCAGTTGTTAAGGCCTCAAGTCGATTGATAAGAGCTTAGCAATCGACTCTGGGGACTAGTGAGGACTGAAAAACATGGCTTTAGCTGTACTCTTGTTAGAGATAATCTCCTGCACTGCCAGAGTGAGTTCTTGCTAGAAGTTGAATATGCTAATCACTGCTGTAGAACCACCCACAGTCGAGGAGACAGAGTAAGTGCAAAACTGCTAAAACTCAGTGAAACAGCGTGCTGAAAAAAAACCTTTAAATCCTAATAGTAATGTACTAACAGTAATGTACTGCCTTGAAAACCATATAATACAGATGTAGTAACTTAAATTTCCTTTATCTTAAATAGATATATTTCATGCCACACAATCAGGGCGGTGGAGTCGGAGCCTATTTTGCAGGAGTCGGAGTCGTCATAAAAGGGACCGACTCCGACTCCCAAAACATATAATTAGTTGGTACAGTTAGTTCGATGCAAAGAGCAAGAGGAATTGGGTCCGGCCAGTGCTACTGCTCCCATATCTTCAGTCTTATCACATGAGGAGTGTAAGTGATGACATGGAGCAGGCAAAGCGCTGTCCCAGGGGAAAAGATTCCACTCCCAGAGCAAACAGATTTCAGCAAAATTTTTCACCGTTTTGATGAAGAGTTCAACCATTCATCAAAACTGACTGTGGCTGAGGCAATTCCTTTATACCCTGACATTGTTAGAGATGTTGCCCCCGTGGTCACCGCTTTGCCCCAACCAGTTAGTGTAGAGAGGCCGTTCTCCAGCCTGGAAATAATGACATCAGATGTGAGGTCATGTATGCAGGATCTGATGGAGGCAACACTATTTCTCAGAACAAATTCAGAGACTCCACAAATGTTCCTGTAGTGTTTTGCATATTTACAATTTTTTTGTGTTCTAAAGTCAAATCCAAGAAATATATTTTACACTGACAAGCAAAATGGTAACAATGTTTTGAACTTGTGACTTTCACGCTCCATATCTCACCATCCACTACAGATTTGTACATGAGGCTACTGTAATTTTATATACAGTCATCTTACCTATCTTATACATAAATTTGACTTGCAAGTATTTAGCATCTGTTTAATTCTCAGATTCTTTCCTGTAACTGCATTGTTACTGTTTTGCTCCTAAAAATCAAAATGTTAATTTTTATTATTTTGTTAGTATTTGGGAAATCCACCTTTGGCTTTCAGCTCTGCCTGAATCCTTCTGGGCTCTGGATCAGATTCCACCATGTCTTGACTAAAATCTGATCCCAGATCTCTTCTACACATTCCCAATGTTGTTGCAGACTGGACTTGGATACAAATACAGCTTTTACTTCAACTCTACCCACAAGTGTTCAAAAGATCTAAACATTGTTACCCTTTTGCTTGTCAGTGCCTGTTCTACCTAAATAGCTTGATTATTGTATCATAAGGTGATAAACAGCCGGAAGTGACCATTTTACTACAGTAAAGTTATCACTTAAACATGCGCCGTGTATGAGGGAGTCAGGAGTCGGAGGTTTGGCTTGCCGACTCCACAGCCCTGCACACAATAGCTAATCTTTTCTAATGTGGGTGAGGCAATTATGTCACATGAATTTACATATGGATGACACCTTTCCTAGTACAGGAAAGGGGAGGCTATGTCAGATATAACAGCTTAAAGCAGCAATGTCGACCCCATGCTGTAACAGAGGATGAAAGGAGCGCACAGCATTTACAATGTGCACATGGAGTTTTATCCTCTGTCGCAGGTACCAAGAAAAAAAAGGTAGGCCTAAGGATACCACAGCAGATTCATGATCTATTTCCTGGTGGTATACTCTATTTGTCAGACACAAAAAAAAGGTAGACTGTACGGAAATAGAGCAAACATAGCCCAAAAGAGAATCAGTTTGCTCTTTTCTTATCTATGGTCCCTCCACAATTCTGCCGCTATATCCATTGATGTTAACATAGTTACACAGTTTTTTAAGGCCGAAAAAAAGACAGACGTCCATCCAGTTCAGCCTATTTGGCTAAAATGTTGATCCAGAAGAAGGCAAAAACCCCAATGAGGTAGAAGCCAATTGTCTTCATTTTAGGGGGAAAATTCCTTCCCGACACCAATCTTGCAATCAGAATAAATCTCTGGATCAACGCCCTATTCTCCAGAATCCTAGACACTATAACTTGTTATATTATTGCACTGTAGAAATGCATCCAAACCCTTTTTGATCCTTGTTAGCGAATTCACCAGGACAATTTCCTCTGGCAGAGAGTTCCACGATCTCACTGCTCTAACAGTAAAGAATCCCTTTCTATGTTTATGCAGAAACTTTTGTTCCTCAAGATGTAGAGGATGCCCTCTTGTTCTAGATACAGTCCTGGGTATAAATAAATCTCGGGAGAGATCTCTATATTGACCTTTAATATATTTAAACATATTTATTATGTCCCCCGAAGTCATCTTTTCTCTAAACTAAATAACCCTAATCTTGCTAATCTTTCTGGGTATTGCAGTCCACCCAGTTCTTTTATTATTTTTGTTCCCCGCCTTTGTACCTGTTCAAGCTCTACAATGTCTTTCCTGTGCACTGGTGCCCAAAACTGTACACAATATTCCATGTGTGGTCTAACCAGTGACTTGTATAATGGGAGAATAATGTTCCCATCATGTGCCTCTATGCCCCTTTTAATGCACTCCATAATCCTGTTTGCCCTGGCAGCTGCTGCCTGACACTGGCTGCTACAGTTAAGTTTACTGTCCACCAGGATTCCCAAGTACTTCTCCATGTCACGTTTACCCAGCGTTTTTCCATTTAACATGTAATCATGTAATGGATTTTTCCTCCCCATGTGCATAACCTTGCATTTATCAGTGTTAAACCGTTTCTAAGGCCTCCAACTTATCCAGATCCCTTTGTAATAACACATTATCCTCTATTGTGTTGATTACTTTACAGAGCTTAATATCTTTGTATCTAATTTCGCTGTATCCAGACAGATACCTGTGACAGGGGACAAAATGCTAAGTGAACGGTCAACTAAGGTGACCAAAAGTAGTGGATTTGTGGTGTGGATCTGCAGCAAGTTTTAGCTCAATACAAGTAAATCAGATTTAAAAAAAAAAAAAAAAAAAACACCATCCACGTGTAGCAGAAATTTCCTGAACAGAAAAACGAGCAAGCGGAGAATTATTATGGACATCTCTTTTTCAATATGCAGATGGTGAAATCCACATTTAGCCCATATTATGTGTGGCCTCACCCTTCTGGTAAGTTCAGGTAGCGTAAATGTCACAAATTTTCGATGCAGATTTATACTGATAAAATCCACAGTGGTATACAGCAATGTAAGCATGGATGAGAGTTTACACAGCTTATGCTGCAAAGATCCAGACACCCACAGCAGATCACCTTTTGATGCAGATTTATCTTCTGGTTATCCCCATTGATGGGAAAAATGATAAGTGAGCCATAAGCTCTGCAAGCAACGTAATGTTGGAGATACTGTGGCGGATTAGCCACACATCCACAGCAAAATGTGCAAATATGGATCTCTCATTCAGGTTTCCTATCTTTGCACAAAAATTTCTGCAGCAGGAGTCCGCAGGGAGACCAGTCCGCACCGAATGATGTTCAGTTTTGTGCAAGAAATCCGCACCAAACTGAACACCATTCGGTGCAAATTGGTCTCGAAGCAGATTCTGTGAACATGCTGCAGAAATTTTACGCAGTAAATCCAACCTTTGTAAAGTTACCCTGAGGCTACACGTCCTAAACTACATGATAAAATATTTGTTATTCCTATATAGGCTACGGTTTTCTGTAAGCCTTGAACACACACATAATGAATGTCATTCTGTACCTCCTACTGTGTGCCACAAGAACACAATAAAGCACATTCATATCAACGTAACACAGTATATATTCTGTATAAAACAAGCAAAGCGGTTCCACATACAGATTTCATCAGTGCCGGGAGTAATGTACTCATAAATCACCTCTGCTCTTTGAGAGAGATGAGAACAAGGGGGGGAAGGGGTGGTAAGGAATCTAATCAGCACCAGAAGCATCTGTAATCAGTATGCCATGGGCACGTGCTGTGCGCATATAGTATTTAACCCCTTAATGACCGCCCACTGTCTTTTGACGTCGGCTGGTGCAGGTCGTTCGTCTACAGTAAACGTCTTTTGGCGTCGCTGCAGACATCGAAGTTAGCGGCGCCGCAGCTGCACTGTGATCAGCTGCGGCACCGGGTGCCGCAAACTTCGATGTCTGCAGCGACGCCAAAAGACGTTTACTGTAGACGAACGACCTGCACCAGCCGACGTCAAAAGACAGTGGCAGTCATTAAGGTTTTTGTTTTTTTTTTTTTTTTTTTTAAAGAACGTCTTCCAATAAATACACAAATTGAGCTTCCAATGTCTTAATTTTATTTAGGAGTACAAATAACCAGCTAACCGCTATGCACAGTGCAGCAAGTCCTTAATGCCGGTCTTTGGTCACTGAGCAGCTAGGTTGTGCTGGAGTATACAGCTCCATGTGGATCAGATCACTCCATATTCAAGAATCCTGTATAACAGTAAAAAGACTGGTCAAAGGCACAGGGTGTGCCTGCATTCCCTTTACATATAAAAGGCAAGAGATGGCCCTTCTACATGTCAGTGCCATGTAGGCACGACACGGACAGGCAATGCCTTCCCGACAGCAGACCCTTTACTTGCTGATGAGAAGACAAGGCACTGTTAAACTGTTTAACACAATTACAATTCTCTGAAATGACTATAAATTTCTTCAGATTCTGAATGTCCAGCCGTAACTGTTGTCTTCATAATAGCTTGAGAATGGGGCCAGCCCCAGGGAACGTGTGGCAGCATGGAATTAAACAAGGTTGGTTCATGTGTCCTGCACACAACCGCCTAGCGTAGGCCATGATGGCTTATATAAAAAAAACAGGTTAACATCAGTCAGGATTATGTTGGCAGTGACATATATAAAGCACGATAGTGCCCAGAGAAGAACAAACCACACCCAGCCCACTTGTTTAAATGGTGACCGGTGCTTATTGCTGCTATCGGGTCCGTACACCAGGGCAGAGTCTTTACGACTGCAGAACACTAGAAACGCTGGAATCACGAACTTAATGCCATTCCCTGCATTGGGTACTGTTACACTCACTAAGATCTCCAGGTGGTGTTTAAATTAGGCCACAATGTTTTGAGTTACCAGTGTTATGAGAGGAAACACAATGCGGTCCACAAGCCATGGGTATGTGCCACCTTCCCGATGAAAAAGAGTCTTCCAGTTGTTTCGTAGGGTGACCGCAATGATAGGGAAATTGGTGCTGATGGTGAAAACCGGGAACACTCCAAGGAAGTAGCCAATCACTGCAGGCACGAAAGGGATGCAGCCACTAAAGTTAAGAGTGTACATGTCCATTAGGCTCCCAGAGGAGAAGCAGAATATAGCGGTGAAGCATAGTAGGCTGTAGAAAGACAGGACCAGGATGTAGTCCAGGAGAACCAGTCCTGTCAGGCGTTTCTTTCTGGACACGGGTGTGATCAGCGAAGGCAGAGAATGTTGGCACATGAATGAATACACGCACACCCCAAAAAGATTTCGGATTCCTGAAACATCTGCCACAGGGGGTTTACCTTCTCCCTTGCCTTCACCAATACGAATGAGCGCTATCACAATCATGCTGACGAAAGCTGAAGCAAAACAAAGTAAAAAGTGTTATGTGATCAAAAAACAAGATAACAGTGTTACTCATAGTTTAATCAGAGGACTTGTTCACATTCCCCCAGAAATGTAAGTGTGGACGGTCAAGAGTTAAACCGTTGTCTCCACGATTTATGAGACTGACTCAGATGAGAACAAAGTGGCAGTAAAGCTGTGAAAACTCATTACCCGCTCCATAAATCACTGGTAGAAGGAGGCCCCTGACACTACCACCTCGCCTCCCCATGGTGCTGCAAGGACAGAGCCCCCTCTCTCAGCAGTGTGAGCAGTAAAGGGTTATGAGCAGGAGTTATGGGCCTGTTTTCTTAGGCATGCGTGGTCCATGTGGGTGGGGTGGTAGGAGGATGTGTTTTGTGACATTTATACGTGATCTGGTTTATGGATTTGCTGGAGGATTTCAATCTCCTTTCGCCTGCGGGCACTCAGAGCTGATAGGTTGCAAGTAAATGGATTTTTATAGCACATGAGAAGGCTCAGAAAGAGTTTACACAATATTTCTTTGTCAATCTCATAAAGGGACAGCCAACCGCTCATCAATCACAGTTTGTTTTTTATTTAGCTTGGGTAGCTCAAATCGGAAATTTACCAATAACTTCATTTTAAGGACTTCATTCTCATAGTTACTTAAGGCTGAAATTGAATGGCAGTTAAGCAGAAGAAGAAAAGCTATTCATCCAGATCCAAATTATATCTGCCCCATAAAATTAGGGGAAAAAAAAAAAAAAAGACTGCCCCACTTCCTAACATTTAGAGCAGACCTGCACAACTCGGCAGAAGGTGGGGACTAAAACCGCCAGGGAACATCCTTGGATCAACCAGGAACATGCCCCGGACCGCCAGGAACACCCTCAGAACACTCCCAGGCTGAGATGGAATGCCCATTTTGGGTCAGGGTTTGCACAGTCCACGCTGTTTTGTGGTCCAGTCTGCAGGCCACTAGAAAACCTATGGAGAGCCATAAGTTGTCCAGGCCTGATTAATTGCTTATCAAGGCCAAAGCAGACAAGTGGCAGTACAGTAGGTCCCAAGGCAGAATTATTACAGGGGCCACTTATGCCTGTTATTGTGGCCATATACTGGAACCAATTTACCTATGTGTATCACAACGGTCTTCTCAATTTTGGAGTACTAATATAGAACACAGTGGGAACATTTATAGGCCATTTACATGACATCCCAGTATTTATGTCCAGCTTATAATATCTGTTTGCAGGCTCAATTAAATTTGCCTACAGCAGCGTCTGCAGGAAGAACTCATCAGGTTTACTATGCTGAGCATACAACGAAAACTGTTCCCGTGAAGTTAATAGAAAACTTTATCTTCATTTCTTGACTCTTAAGATCTAGTTCTAGTAAAAATAATAGTAATCAACGAACACTCCGAACCAACCTGAAAAAGTGCTGTGAAAAAGTATTTGCTCAGAGACAAACATCTACAGAACTGTAGACAATACTTGCCTCTGTAAAGGTCAATGTGCAGGATTCCACAAAAGCCCACAGTGTAATAATGGCATCCATGAAGAATTGTAAGATGCAAACCACAAAGAAGAAAACAAAACCCTCTACATGGCTACCAAGACTTATTTTGTGGACTGACAAGTTAAATGTGGAACATGGGTCAATTACTTTTGGATACCACCGCATTTTACCATAAAAACATCATACTGACAGTCAAACATGGTGGTGTTACTGTGATGGTAACCTGGGGATGCACAGCATCTACAGGACCCGACAGAACGATGAATTCTGCTCTCAATCAAAAACATTTTGAAGGGGAATGTTTTCCTATCGGTTTTTAACCTAAATCGCAACTAGGTTATGCAGCATGACAATGATGTCAATCATACAAGCAAGACCACCTCTAACTGACAAAAATAAAGTCCTGCAGTGGCCAAGCCAAAGTCTTGATTAAAAATCCTCCAATGTAGCGATGTAAAAGACTTATTCAAGTTACAACAAACTTTTGTTTGTAGCTGTTACTGCCAAGGAGGCCTCTGCAAACAGTAAGGCTAGGTCTACACAGCACTGGATTTCGGTCAGTTTTTCAGTGGATTAAGTATTTTAAATCCGCTGAAAAACCGACTGTACCCATCGCTGTGTAGCCCTCAATAGAAAATCTGTGCTGCAGTCCACACAGCATGGATTCTTTACTGAGGTTTTCCTAAACCGGCAGAATATAGGACAGGTTGTATATTCTGTCGGATTTCCGCAGCCCCAATGTATTGGACTGCTGGGAAACCAAAATCTGACTGCCTTTATTTGTGTAAAAAAAGGGCGGTGTGGCGTGGTCCAGCAATTTGAAAATGCCATCAGATTTTGGGCAACATTTTCTAATTGCTGTGTAGACATAGCCTTATTAGGTTTAGGGGATATTACTTTTTCATATGTGCAAAAAGGTTTTAAATAACTTTTTATTGTCAATTAATGGAATGATCATTTATAAACTATACTTTTTGTTTAATTGAGTTCTCTTAATATTACATTAAAATTAGTTGGATGACCTGACTTAATTGACTATGCCAAATTAGCAAAAAATTAAACAAACTGAAAAACAGAGCAAATACTTTTTCACAGAGCTGTACCTAGTGATCAATGAATGCTAAAGCCAAAATATCTGTCCTGCAACATACCCTCGAGCCATGCACTAAGCATAACACAGTGGGGCACATTTACTAATACTGTCTAATACTCAGACAGTGTAAACAGACTAGACAGTCTAAAAATGTGCCTGTATAATAAATCTGGTGCATGTTTAGACTGTTCCATCCAAGCTTCCACCATTTATTAGTTTGCACCAGAATGCTGGTGCACAGTGCTGTATGTTAAGCCATGCCCTTTTTCTGTGAAGCCACTTCCTTTTTGTCAGGCGTAGCACAGAAGTGGCTAAAAACGGTCTAAAACACAAAATAAATGAGGAGTAGAGCATGGACGTCAGTATTTTTGGGGCAAATTGTGCCAGAATTCCGGCACAGTTATAGCTATAGTAAATGTGCCGCAGTGTATCAATACTGGCAAGTTCATTTATAAAGAAACTTAACCTATTTTTCTGATAAGGTGTCTACAGAACATGCACTGTAAACCTGCCTTTAAAACTCATGCAAGGTGCTCCACCTTCACTGAAAATCAAAAGAAAATCTCCAGGATCACCGTTAAATTAGAAAGCTATCCTACAAACCCTGAACTAGTCAGTACAACAGGTCAGCAGATGGATGGCTAGTTAGGTCATAACCTGCGGTAGTGTTCTTCCTACAGAGTCCTCCTGGCCACGACATAATGCCACAAACAACTATACAACATATTTCACACTGCAAGTGACAGATTCCTCAAAAAAAAAAACGATGTTATCAGTTGTACCTGTTGCTTGTCCTCTTCAGGGCATGCATGCACAGTCTAGATCACCTAATTTTCTAAAGTGCATAGCTTGCTTGTAATGTACAGCAAGGATAGTGCATGGATTTGCCAAGCTTCCTTGTACCGGGTGAGCTTGTGTGGTGTGCACAGAGATCCCAGAGAAGTTGCACGGCATCTGTAGGAAGTGTGAACAGTGTTGGGTAACCTACAGGAGCAGTTGTGCAGGATCATCTCTTCTCTTTACATACAGAAAGATGAACAGAGCTAATAAAGTCAGGGAAATTAGAGGAAAAGCAGAGGGTAAGCTTGTTCTCGCATATTTCTGCAAGTTTTTATAATGCAGTAGAGCACTAGGAGCCCTGGAAAAAAACCTCCCAATTATAGGCTGGATCCATTAATCGCAGCGATGAAGCAAAGAAATGCCACAAATGGTAGCTGGCGTTCTTTATGCAAATAGATTTATTTTTACTGTATAAATGAGAATATAATAATGTCACAGACACATTGGGTAACGATTTGTTTCAGCCACTTACCTATCCATCTCATAAGTGAAGTCAAAATCTGGAGATATTTTGTCTTCTGCACATTAAAGAACGTAAACGGTCCAAGGAACAGAGTGAATACAGCCTGGAGAAAAAAAAAAAAAGAATGAAAGCACAGCTGCAGGAATGCATTTCTATGATAGGTTATAAGAGCTACTTAAAGGGGTTCTCCGGTAAACACAAAACAATTTTCAGAACTCCGATTACAAAATTAGAGAAGGGTCATTTATTTAAGATATTCAGATTTTGGACAGAATGGGGTGCAATTTCAAAGAGTGCCCCCAAGTCTGAAGGGCCTGTCCTGCATTAGAGAAGTCGGCTCATTGATTTGAATGGGTTCTGTGTAATGCCTAGTTTACCCTGTGGTGGCGCTGCAGGGAAATGGTATACTTTACTGCCACATTTCCCTACAAATTACAGCTTATTGCTATGGGTTTCCAGCAAGGAAATTCTTTGTGATCAACTTATTTTCAAAGGATCCTTCTAACAAGTCCCCTTTAAGAGGTTGTTCTATTAATGCATATGGCCCATATAACAGGGGTCTCCCCTACTTCAGAGCCCATTTTTTGCTCCAGCAGACTTGAGCTGTTCATGGACAGTCATTCATTTGAATTCCTGTAGTACAATATTTTATCTGTAGTGGCTTCAGCTGCCTGTCGGGGTTCTTCATATACAACAACCCCAATCTCTGGCATAGTAAACCAATATCCTGTGAGCAGTGAATAAGTGATCTGTATTCCATATGTCAACTTTTCATTTGCTCTGTATGCTTTAACCAATATGTAATGCAAAACTAAACAGATGCACTCAATGTCTGTTAAATGCAGTCAGAATTGGCTTTTACGCAGTGATTTTGCATAAACCATTGATTGTATTATTAGACCTGGCTGCCGAAATGCAGAGTTCATGTTGCAATTCTCAAACACATGTCAATTAGTCAAACTGGAAAAGGTGAAGCTGTAACTGAATAGGCATCTACCTGACAGCGACTTCCATGTATGATATCTTATGAGAAAGGTCTCATAGGTAAAATAGAGCCTACGCTTTAAAGGGGTTTCCCACACGAATGTTGGGGCTATGTTGTAAAGAGTGAATGGAGGTTCTCTGACCCCTGTACCCCTTTGCTAGTTCTAGAAATGGAAACAGCTCTTACTTGACTCATTCTATAACCACCATTTCTTTCAATGGACACCAACCATGCAAAATAAACTGTTCTGGACCAGCAGCCAGGATAAAACCTGCTCTGGAGTCAATGCAAGTCCTACAGGCTGGACGCCACCTGTCACATTTTATAACCTATTGCAGGGGTTAACAAAAACAAGTCACTATGACTACTAGTAAACTGGTCCTGGCACCTGAGCTTCAACCCCAAGAAGCATTACAGGGCAAAGTGCTACCTAGACATAGAAGAATGAGTCTAGTGGGGATGAAGAGTGGGTGACACTATAGAGGAAGCAATGCTAAAACTAAAGTAAAGCTCAAGCTTGAATATTGGGTGAGCGGCAAAACCTCAGGTTCACACATACCTGGTCCTGGTTATGTGGACCTGACCCCACAACGTGTTATTTCTGGCTAAATCCGGCCCTATTGACATGTTATAACAGTTTCATTGGAGAACGTTTCAAGTCACATATTAATGACTGGCCCTAGAGATTTTACCATTTGCTGACAATTCTTAATATAGTTGGAAATATAACTTGCCAGATAGTTTCTGTAGGCATCAATCCGTCTGATGTTTCCCCAACAGTGGTCGGTATAATTTTTTTCTCCTGCTTGAGTTCCACATGATTCATTTCCAGTAAAACTGAACAAAGACAGAACGAAATATGATGTTCCACACTACAGGACAACAGACACCTAGGTATGATTGATGGCATGTTTAGCACAGGGCTTCCAGTATGCCAGTCACTATCTATTGTAAACATTTGACGGATGGCCCAGACTGTAAATGACCAGGAACTCTAGGTGTAATATATGGAGTAGCATTGATGGTATAAGGACATTATCTGTTTAGTAGGACAAAGGCTACAAAGTAGTGGGAGAAATTACCTCAATTTCATCTGTTTTATAAAAACTAAAACGTGGAAGTTTATTAAAGGGGTATTCCCACCACAGCAAGTCTGCTGGAAGGGCCAAATATTGTAAAGTAAATTATTAAAAATATATACGTTTACCAAATACAGGCCTTTTTTGCATCCTCAACTTACTCTCGTCTCCTTTGTTACCGACCACCACTGTGTGCTTTGAGTTGTGGTCAGTAATGCAACATTTGAGTGTTTTACCCGTTCTTTTTCTCTGTATTTCTATACCCAGATATTAAATTCACCAAACAGCAGCTCCTGTTATAATATAGATCACATTTTAGCCTCCCCTATTTTTATAAAATAAAGAAGGTTTTTTTTTACCATAGGCTGGGGTGTTTTAATAAGAAGGTGTGTTTCTATTGCAAAGCTTCTTTATTTCCCAACCTCACTTCTAAGGGCTAGACAAACAATTACATTTATCTGCTCGATTTTATCTTTTAGAAATCACCTTGAAATGGTTACTTACCAGGTCACCTGAACAAGAGACAGAGGTACGGCTGTTGCATATATGGCCAGGTCTCCATACAGATATACAATGATGCACAAATAAAACAGGTTAACACCAACTGCAAGAAAAAGAGATGAATGAAGACTATAAGCTAAAGATGGAGTCACTTTCATATAAGAGCATAACATGTTCAGACCATGCCTGGACATACTATTACCTACATATTTTTAAAGGAGTTGTCTCACTACAGGCTTTCAGCCTACTTCAAAAATCCTATGCTGCCAGACACACTGAATTCAGGGGCGTGTTTCTTGTCTGCCTCTTCTCCTCCCTCTTCCCCCCTCCCCTCAGCACACAGACAGCTCTCCTCCTCTGACTGCAGTAACTTCTATACAGCAGGGGGAGGGCGAGGAGGTTTGCTGCCAGGGTTAACCTTGTGTGTGCCTGCCTAGATCTGCTGCCGGCTGCTGGATCAGCTGCACTGTCAGCTCCACAGTCAGGAGACAGCAGGGAGAGGGCTGATCTATGAGTGTGGAGAGGTCTGTGAAGCTGTGTATGCTAATAGCAGAGCAGGGGGGGATGCAAGTGTTCCTATACCCTCTGCTTAGCATACAAATCTCCATGGACTTCTCAAGCAACCACAGACAAACCCTGTCAGAACAGACACAGGACAGCTGTGAAGTGTGTTACTATAATCAGGATGTGTCACTAATACAGCAGAGCAGGGAGGGATATAAAGCGTTCACATGCCCCCCCCTGATCTGTTCTATTAGTATAGTCAGAGCTCCACAGACACATCATGATTATAGTAACATACTTCACTGCTGTCACATCTACTGACCACAGATCAACCTCACCTCTGCTCTCCTCAATCTGTGTAGAGAGCAGGAGGGAGCAGGCACACACAGGGTTAATGTACACAGACAGAGAAGCCAGAGCCCTCCCCCTCCCTTCCCTACAGAAGCATACTGTGCTGGAGGGGCTCTGTGCTCAGACCTGTATTCAGAAACAGATGAGTCATCAGCACTGACAGCCAGTGAGATAAAGATAAACAGGTCGGCTGCTATAGTGATTTCAGGAGCTGATGCACTCCTACTACCAGGGATAACTCAAAAACAGTAGGACATTTGTAATGAACATATATTGCAAAGCTGCTTGTTTTTTAAAGACCTGTTAATTAAAACCCAATCATTGTAGCGAGACAACCCCTTTAACTTGTCAACATGTTTTCTATAGCATGAATGTGATAAAAGGTATCACAGTTTTTTGTTTTTTTAGACCAGGCTGCAGTCTTAGGTGTAGAGCACATAGATTAGCCAATAGCTGCCATACTAAATGATTTAGGTAATGCAAACCAATTGCAAAAGTGCTTATTTTTACTGTCCCCATTATTACAGATAAGTTCTTTGTAGCGAGAAACCCCCTTTAACATGCTCTAAATACACATCATCAACTTTGTGAATATGAATAGCAAAAATCAATGGCAGAATTGTATTTTTCCTACTCTTCCAAAAAACACAAAATAAGTGTTAAATCAAGAAGTCCTGAGTTTAGTGGTATCAATAAAAGCTAACATGTATGTAAAAAACAAGCTCCCTTACAGCTACAGTGAGAGCAATAAAAAAAAAAAAAAGTTGTAGTTCTTGAAATGCAACAATAGAAAACAAAACAAACATTGCTTTGTCCTTAAATGGGTTTTCTTGCTACAATAATTAGCTTTTAGGCCTCGTTCACACGGCTTATTTCGGAACGGATTTGCCGCCGTATTTACGATCGTAAATCCGTTCCGAAATCAGTCTGAAATAAGTTGCAGGCCATTTAATATTGGTCTTAATGGGAAATACGTGTCGTCGTTCAGACGACATGTATTCCCGTGCCGTATTGCCGCCGCGTATTTGCGGCCGCAAAACGGCCGGAAAAACAATGTGCATGTCAATTATTGGGCCGGATTTCGCGACGGATTTACACCATATAATGAATGGGGATTGTAAATCCGTCGCGAAATACGTTTCCCACTAGTGACACTTATTTCCAACTGATTTTCAACTGATTTCGGAACGGATTTACGATCGGCAATCCGACGTAAATACGTTCTGAAATAAGCCGTGTGAACATAGCCTTAACATGAAGGGAAAGGTGCATGAAGACTATTACCAAATACATATTATTTTCAGCATCCAAATCAGCTTCAACTACTCATCTGATGGCCTCATATTTTGCAGTTTTCAGATGAGTATTTTGAGAAGCATGGGTTTTTTTAGGTGCGGTTTTTTACTTGGTTTTATTCCGACATTCAAATTTTGTTCCAGGTTGTTTTTAGGGGGCATATCTGCATCCAAAAATGCATTAAAAACATGCCGATCTTTAGGTTAGGTATTTTGGACGCTGTTTTAAAGCTCTCAATGTATTCCTATTGGCACTTTAGTCGCAGAAAACACTTCAAGAATTGAGATTTTACTTATTTTCAGCGCTGGAAAATAAATGACAACATTTTACAAAGGAATCAATGGAAATGAACTGGAGACGTTTTATAGTTATTTTGATGCTGTTTTGGGGGTAAAATCCAGGCCGAAAATAGCGTCCAAATCAGCCGTGTGCACATACCCTAATAGGAATGTCTCGGAATAGCAGAGCTGATAGACCAGAAAGTGAGAGTCTAAAACCTCTTATGGCTCTGTGAAATTACATGGTGAGAAAACCCCTTTAAGGCCAAGATAGGCCTGGTCGCTATGGAGTTAAAGGTGCTGAAATAAGAATTGGGTCATGTTGAGGGAGGATATCAAGCGCTTCCAGCAAACGGAAATACTCAATATTTCACACGAAGACTCTCCCAACAGGTTGTGTTCTCATAGATAATGGCATGACTGGACCCCCTATGTGGTGCTGGTGATGATGAGCCATCTGCTACCGCCATCACCTAGCTACAGACAGATGATTCACTAGGTATGCTGGAAAATATCATCTATAGCTGCATTTTAGCTTATGTCTAGTCTTGTTTAAAAATTATATAAATTAGTATAATGGGTAATACTAACTTTTTATCATATGGCTTGTAGAGGATCAGAACAAAATGACTGCTTTAGTTTGGAAACAGTGATGCTAGGAACAGCTCTATAGACATAAATGAAGCCTAGCTGCAACATCCCCTACCGTCTGTGGACAAGTGTGGTGCTTTTGAAAGAAAGCAGCTATGTCTCCCTAGGTGTGTATTCACATGAGGCGGTTATGCTGAAGTTATCACCACAATCTGCTATGGTTTTGTGTTATTGTAATGGGGTATGCATATGTTACAGCAGGTGAAAAACATTTATTATAGATGCATCACCTGTAAAAATGCATAAATACATAAAAATTCACACGGTATTTCAGGAGGAGGGGTTATGCTTTTAACCCCAACAGCCTAATTCTGTACAACCCCTTTCATTTTTAAGTGTTGATTGCTGTGCTGATCTCTGGATCCGCAGAACTATGATCAGTAACTTAACTACAGAGCGTATCAGTAGTCTGAACCGTGTCAAATGGTCACACTTGTGGTCTGTCCCTTCAGCATACTCCTCACTTCATCTTTACCTGCTGTATATAAGCAAAAGTAGAACCACTGCACAGAGATCGTTCCAGAACAGCAAGGATGACAGGCAACTAAACCATCAGTGTGAAAATACCTGGAAACTGTTGCACCGAAGTAAATAAGCCTCAGTCAGACGGATCCCAGAAATCGATTATAACTTAAAGTGCATAGAAATGATATACTTCGTAAAAGGATAAGCAACAGAAAAATTACGTTTAATTCAAAAGAATTTTTACTGCTAGATAATATATTTCACAGGATAGAAATGCAAATACATTTCTATACATTCACAGCTTATTATCGCCACCTTTTGGCAAAACAAAGAATTACAGCAGATTAATTGTCAAAAATTAAAGGAGTTTTCTCACTACAAAGATAAACATAAAGCTAACAGTAAATGAAAACGTTTTCTAAATAATTGGTCAAAATTTACTTAGTCGGAGACCAGATTCTAACCCTCCAGTGCACACATATTCTTGTAACCCCCATACCAACGGTGTCTTACCGATAGCTAAGAGAGCAGGGAGTGACTTCACCCCAGGCAGTGGGGCACAGGTTGCATTTCACGGTCCCGGCCACACCTGTATTGCTGCTCCATTGACCAGTGATGCAGCGAACGCCACCTGTCGTGCAGCGCGACTGAAGCCAAGGGCCGTATACACCAGCGAACAGGACTAATTTTTTTTTTCATTTATCGGGGCCCCCCAGGCTTCTGAATATTTTTACAGGAGATGGACAACCGCTTCAATTTCTAGTAGAACCAGTCACAACAGGAAATCAACTGTCTAATTTCGTAAGTCCCTTGACTATAGACACTGACTCCAAAAGCCATGAAAGTGTCCTGTTTTCCCGACACCAACGTGTCAACAGCAGATTCTTTAAAGGGGTGTCCGAGATCAATCAATGCTCATTCTTTCATAGGAGTATAAGTAAAAATAGAATTAAGACCGTACTTCTCTCATGCCTCCCTTCCCTCCCCCGCTTCCGATGCCTTCAACTAGCTGAACAGTGAAGCCTCATCACCTGACACCGCACCAATTACAGCCCAAGAGTCATGTGCAGTGGACACGAGCCTGATTGGCCGCACCTCACGTAAACCATGGACCACCTCCTTATTTCTGTTAACCTCAGGGGAAGTGGGAAACAGAGCGCCAGAGGTAAGTAGCATTTCTCTCTATCCTACTCATATCCGACACAAACAAGAAATAGGGCCGGGAAACACCCCTTTAGCCCCCATAGTGGAAGGTGTGGCATGTCCCACAGATGCTGCACAAGATTGAGAGCCCAGGGATAAGTAGGCCCACTCAGCACCTCAAACCTTCCCACTTTCCTTGTCCAAAAGCACCATGTCATTAGGAAGCGTTCCAAAGGGTTTACCCGCTGCAATAAAGTTCAGGTAGGGTCCCCCACATAACATCCACGCAACAAGGTTGGGATCGCAACAAAGTTATATAATAATATTTTATATAATAAAATATATATATAAGTATATAATTATATAATATATATATAATATAATGTGTTTGAACCTTTTTTCTCCATTTAATGCATAGTTAGATTACCATCACATATATACATATCGAGGCCATACCATTATACAGCATTTAAAGCTGCTGTATATCTGTTTCACTAAGTTAACAAAATGCTGCCTGTAGTATTTTGGGGACATCCCGTGTAACCCAAGTTTCTCTCTGCTCTATACCCCCATTTTAACTTCCTAGCCCAGCTGAGAGTGGTCTGTAGATAAGCACGTACCAATAGACCCTCACAGCCGTACATGTGATGCTCCTTATCTACTAATTTGAAAAAGATTTACAAAAAAAGCCCCATTTTGTAATAAGCAAAAGTGTTTTTTCATCATCAGGCATTTGTAATCCTTCTCCCGTGCCCCATTGTTTTTTTAACTAATTGGACCCCCAAGGACGAATACCCCTTTGGGCTACTCCAAATTCAATGAACCACAGAACATTGCCCAGAGCATCACACTGCCTCCACCATCTCCCTTTCCCTTCCATAATGAACCCTGTTTCTCCCAATCACAAAACTGCACACAACCACCATCCCCCATGTCAAATTTACAGGTTTCCCTCTATCAGGCCGCTCTCTACTAAGATCTATGTCCCCAGGTCGATTAGGTACAGGCATCAGTATGGGCCTTCTGACCAGTTTGGGGCTATGCAGTACCATACACACCAAGCTGACACCTTTCTATATAGTTCGCATTATCTTTTTCAGCAATTTGCGCTACCGTAGTTCTTATGCGAAATAAATTCGGACGTAGTTACACTTCACCACATCATGACACCAATGACCTTGTCACCAGTTCGTCTACCTTGGACTTTTTTGTTAGTACGTCACTCATAACGAACGAACCCCCGAACCTCCATTTGTCTTAAAATTGAACTCACACTGCCCTTTCCTTCTCCCACTGTCCCCAAATAATCCACCCATGACAGCTCACTCCCACAAATACTAGGGCTACTGAAATGAAAACGCTTGGTCAAGGCCCGTTCACACGCTTTTCACTCCGCTGATTGCGCCGTACTCCGCGCCGATTTGCGCTACAGTAACGGCGCCAATCCGTCGATAATTACGTAATCCACGCTCTCAAGAAACATTTCATCCTCGCTCCTCCCCCCCGGGCGAATCCGCTGCGGGGGAAAGTGACATGCACTTTATTACCGCTACGCGCCTAACATGCATGTCATGGGCCGGTACGCGCCCCCGCCACCTCCGGCCCCGCCACCTCCCCTTATTCACGCGGTTGAGCGAAACTGGCTCCAAACCTCCGGAATAACCTTGAACCGCCTAAACATTTCTTGTTGCCCAAGCAACCAGTTTCCCCTTTCACTCATTAATGCCGAAAAATGAAAGGGCCCGCTCTGATGGTCTATAGCAACAGAAGACTTAGACCAAGACATTTTCATAAAAGTCCCAAATGTTATGGCTGATCAGTGTATTGCGAAGAAATTACCTGGAAAATGGTTATATATGTGTCACACCAAAAGCAGCAGCACTCCAAACCTGAACTCATACCTTTATTAAAGAACATTGAGGCCATCTGCCCCATTTCCACTCGCTCCACAATCTCATATGGATCGGACAAACCACGGCGCTCTAAAAAAACATAAAACGCATAAATAAAAAATTGCCCCCATTTTAAAAATAAACCAAGTACCAACATCCCCCCCAAGAAGGTCCCAGTCATAGCACACAATACTCACGCACAAGAAAGCCATTCAGAATTTCTCCCCATCAGGAGACAGAGACTCATTATCAGAATTTTCAGAGGACTCTGCCTCCTGAAAAAGAAAGGATTTATCAGGGACAAGATAGAACTAAGACATTCCAAAAGAGGCATTACAATACAAATACATTTAAATAATATTTGCCCTGAAAACTTTACGCTGGTGAAAGTGATAGCACCTAGTTTGTGTTTTTTTTTTCACCTTCTGAACCCTACATCCATCAAAAAAAGAAGACTCCACAAGCCATGTTCCAAAGGAATGCCCAATTTTTTTTTTTACTTATTAATTCACCCCTATCCTATGCTTTCCCTCAATCTTTTATTCCCGATTGGTAGATTCTCTAGGGCCGTCTAAATGATGTAAAGACATTCTTGCTTTCACAGCATCAGAGATACTTACAGCAGCTCATACCCAAAATCTTAAGACAGTTTCTGCCCCAATAGACGCCCTATAGGATAGTTTTTCACTGTAAAGGGGGAAAGGGAGCTGTACATCTGTCCTAGCCTTCCCCACTTCCCAGTTTTGTATTCTTCATGATTTTAGCATGTTCATTAATATAAGTTTAATTACATCAAAGATAACAAAAATACCCGGACCCATAAAGGGGATTGAGCATTATTACCATATGGCCTCTCCCATGCCCCTTAACAAGTGAAAAAGTCGCACAGCATATTTGATAACAGGACTGAATATCACCCAAATATGAATTGGCCAATCTGGGTTAGAGAAAACCTAACCATGAAACACGCAATGGGGGATTTACTACCTTACACAATAATTTGAAAAATATGATTCCGGTCTCGCTAAGGAAATGCCCCCTTTGTTTATTCTGAAACCTTCCATGCAAGTGGAATGAAACCTGTCTGCATGTTCATAAGCTCATGGAATTTGATATACGAGAGCAAAATAAATTGGAACAACTTCGCTCATTCAGATCTGAAACCAACTATCAGAATAGCCAAATACGAATACCAACACTATCGAAAAACATAAGAGGGCACACTTGAAACTACAATCAGGGCAACCAAAAAAAGGAATTTAAGAGGACACACAGACTACGAAAATGGTTCTGTATATGACTCATTCAGGGACACACCCCAGTCACCCGAAATCTATACTAAGATAAAATCTTGTCAGCATAAAAGAGAAATAAATTTGGCAAACGGTCAGTTTGGCCCCAAATCTTCAGTTACACTAAAAAATTCCCGATGATGAATCTGAGAAGTTGCGTCTTCGGACAGATGAAACACCCAAAACAAAGACCACAAAAAACGATCAGGCGTGAGCCCAAACCCCATTCCCCAAAAAATGCAAAACGGATGTCCAGAACAAAGAAGGGGAACTCACAGAGAATAAAAATGTATTGAACTTGTCCAGTTGCCCCTGAGTAAAAACAGAAGATGTTTTAAATTGGGCTTCAATTTTGCAATCAAACGAGCCAAATTAATCTCTTTAATGTACTTAAGAGGTAAAAACATCTTTTTTATTAGAGTTTTAACAGTTAAAAACCCCACTTTGGAAAATGCTGTGCAAAAAGGCAAGGCACCGGGCTAGTGTATGTTAAAGAATTTTTGAACCTTACTTTTCGGGAACGGTCACTTTAATTTAAACTCTCCAATGCTTGGGAATTCAGATGCAGAATAGTTGTTTGGTGCAAACATTTAAATAAAAAACCTCTTTTCATCCTGTTCAATGTCCGAACCGAGAGAGGAAATCTTTCACAATTCTTGGTAGAGCAAGAATTAAAACAATTAAATGCCCACCCCTAGCAAAGTTCCAAAAAGAACAAAAAAAACAACGCCATGCCATTTACGACCATGAAAATTTGAATATTCAAAATGGCCCCGACAAGGGGGGAACCCAGTTGTGTTTTTGGAGAGGACCTTTACGTACAACAAATTCTCAAATGGTTGCTGATATAACTACCTCAAAAAGTTACCTTGAAATCCACCTCAAAATTTGGGAGCAAACTTAGGCCTGTGAATGAAGGCGACCCTCAATGTCTTTTCTTACAGAGAATGGGATTTTATTCTTAAACTCTGCCCGCACGGGTTCCCTCTTGAACGGCTACCTAAGATACATAAAAGGCTTTCCACCCCCCATGCCCCTATATTCGGAATAAGTTCCAATGTGAAAAGAATTGTGCCAGGGGGCTTGACCCCTTTTTTTCATCCATCGTTGACCAGGTTCCCCAGATTCTACAAGACTCTAAGTGCGTATTAAACACTTGTGGATAAAATAGGTCCCCGGTTTCTCGGGCTGACAGTGATGTCGAGGCACTGTAACAAGCACCCATAACCAGTGCCTTTGCATTAGACTTCATTTGGATATTAAAAGTGCGTACACAATGGAGGGAGAAACATTCACAAACGGTCACTTCTTTTTATTCAGCATAATTTTTTGTTTAAACCCGTTCATTCTAACTTTGCAGTGAGAGGAGTCCCCATGGTCAAATTTTCACCTTCAATGCCAATCTGTAAGTCCTGTGGGATCTCTTACATTTTTTTTGGGAAATAATCCGTTTATATACGACTTGGGATGGATGGCAGATACATTGATGACATGCTATTGATAATGCGGGTCCTTTTCCCCTGCCATACCATTCTTCACGAAAATGTTAACAACAACCCTTTAAATTATTTTACTACTAACGGTCCAAAACTCAAAAAAATTTGCCATATTTGGATCTTTATTTGAAGGCATTCCCAACAGAGTGATTTCTTACTTACACCCATAAAAAGGAATTTCTGAAAAATACAATTCTCCATTATCAAAAGAAATTTCACTCCATTCTACAAAGTAGGGCAATACCTTTGGGGGCTATCAGGCAAAGCAACTGTACGATATTCAACTACAATAGGAATCTAGTTTAATGCAACGCCTACTGGCACGGATACCCAAATTTGGTTTTAAACCGACGTTATCAAAATTAAGAACGTTTTCCACGCGAGGGGATTATTTGCACAACATAAACCAAAGGGAAAATGTAAATTCCCACCATGGTTATTGATTATAACACGTTAATCAAACCAAAGAGATTAACTCAAACATACCTTTTTATTTCAGCCCAAATGCCAATATCCTAAAGGATGGATTTCAGTAGTTCAAGGCGGGCAAAGAATTTAGCAATGTTATCTCACTAACCTATTTCTTCTAACATACATGCACCATGGGGTTAAACATTAACTGTTTCGATTTTAATGGTTACCCATGTAAACTGCAAAATTTGGTAACCCCTTTTTCAACAATTTGCAAGAGGCACCAACCCTTTAATATAAAACAGATAATTAAAAGAATACGACTTTTTGCCCTTTATATCCATTCAATGTGATATTTGGACCTTTCATGTAGGGTTTGCACATCGCGAAAAATCAGGTGAGACTTTGGAGCGATGTTAATGGCATAAAAAATTCCTACAGGTAGAACATTATCTGGGCATTCACGCATTTTTTAGACACATGGATCTAATATGCAAGGTTTCAAGGCATTTGCATAGAAAGTTTTTCTAGGCAAGGTGGGGGTAATTTAGAGAAAACTAAAGGATCGTAGAAGCCTATTGGATCTACCCCTTTAATTTACCTTTTCCCAGGTCTAAATTTACTAATGAGTATTACCATTATTACATGTAGCGTCATATCTAGCACTTGGTTGCAATAAACTTTTTTATGAAATAGGTTATAGACTCTTGGGTGGTATATTATAATCTTGACTCTTTCTACATATATGTGGAATATTATGTCCGTATTACCTTTCACTTTTTTTTTTTTTTAATTTAGGGCCCGGGTTCGTTATATAATGTATTTGAAATTTGTGTGTTGGTTGCATCTGCGCATCACCTTTTTTCTGTCGTGCTGCCGCGGAATGCCGGACCCGTCTTCCCATTGGATGTCCTTGTTCGGCACGTAAATTGTTCTTCGCTCCAATATGTGGGGGGTATCTTTGGGTGCCTGGATTGGGCACTTGTGGCCGCAAAATCCCGGATGTCGTCCTGCGCCATCGCTTGGCGCCAATGATGGTTTTTCGTGAAACTTTTCACACAGGTGATTTATTTTAAGTGCAGTAATTAAGAAAGTAATGTATTTACCTGTATTGGTCTACACAAAAGGTTCGAGTAATTCGAAACGCATCAGCCCCTGCTTGGCCATATGCCTCTTTTTTTGTCTTTGCATGTTTCCTAAAATATTAAATTTACATAGCCTTTTCCATTCATACCGGAGTTGCTGCATTTTTCTTTGGGTTCTTATAATTTTTTTAGGGAGTGCATCCTGTAGAGTTCAAAAACCCACTTTACTACTTCGCTGGCCACTTGTGCTAATCTCCTTTGGACTTGGATTCTGTGTTTTTCTGACCAAGGGTTTGTCTCCTTTCACTTGACCCTGCTTTACGATAATGAGCACACTTGCCGAAAGGCTCCTACAACAAGAGTGTCGGGAATATTATTAATGGCTTATTTGCCCAAAGGAAAACCCCCTACCAGGCCCTTAAGGAATTATTTAAAAAATACTGAAAGTGATCTGGAAAATTAAAAAAAACAACCACAAATTCCTACAAAATGTGTGTAAACCATAAAAGGGGTTAACAAAAAGTCCATTTTCTGATGACACATTCCCTTTAAAGTTCCCTGCTCTGCATCGCTCCTGGCATGAATACCTCTGTGTGATTGAGGAAGCCTATGCATTGCTTTACCCAGCCACATCACAAACGGGGATTAATCCCAGCACCGTCAAGGAAAAAATTTGAAATTCCCGTGTGCCTGCTGTGAAGGAGGTTTGCAAAAATTCAGAAGCTTTAGAAAATCTTTGGGGCGCTGCAACGGATACCAACATAAGTTATCTCAGCAAGTCAAAATCTTTAAGGCATTCACATCGCAAACCTACCGCTCTGGAACAACTTAAGAGACCACCGCACAGGGTTCGAAATATCAGCATCTCTACCTGTCTGCCAGCCCTTCCAGTGTCAGCTGAATTCCAACCAAAGTCCACCTCATTCTACTTAATGTGCTTCTGATTAGGTGATCACCTAGACCAAATCTTATTTAATGAAGGAAAGTATAAAAAACACTGATGTGGTCTTCATAATCCTCTTGCAATAGGAAAAGCTGGATGGCAAAACAAGTGCTAGGAATAGACCAAAAGGAATTTGAATGAAAAATCATGGTTATTCCACCAAATATTGATTTCTGAACTCTTCCTGACTTAAAACATTAGTCTTATTGTTTCTAAATAAATATGAACTTGTTTTCTTTGAATTGAGGTCTGACAGCGCTGCTTTTTTATTATTTTGAAGATTTCTCTGCAAATAAATACTATTTTTTTTTCTTTAAATTTCGGAGACATGTCAGTAATTTATATAATAAAACAACAATGTACATTTTTCTCCAAAAATTTACCATTGAAGAGAAAAATCAGAGAAACTGAAAATTTTGCAGTGGTCTCTTAATTTTTTTCCAGAGCTGTATTTGAGTTTACATGCAATTTACTTTGGGTATGCCACAACCGTCCAAAGACTTTCTCACAGAGCAGTTGCAAAATGCGATAAAAAAAAAAAATGTTTACATTTATTTATTTACCCCAATTTCAACCGTTATAAAACAGAGTTTGCTACAAAATCCCCTGCATTAATAAAAAAAAAAACCCTCATGCCTTTTTAATGCCTTGAAATTTTGATGCAGTTGAAAAATGGTACAAAAACGCAACATGAGAACCTACCCTAAACGTCCGGGCAGTGGTCATTTACCTCTGCACAGTCGTTTTAAAACATCCATGCCACTTGTGCAGCTGCAGAAGTGGAAAGCTGGCTAGCTAAGCTTCCACTGAGAAGGCAGGGACGGTTTATTACCATCCCTGCTTTCCTGATCGCTGTATATATAGTTCTCAATGAGCGCTGTATACAAAGATAGGCAGAAAACCTCCCTTGACCGCTGGGGCTTTAGTAGCTGCAGATGCTGCTGGGTCTCTCTGTAGTAAGTATTTCTTGAGCTGTATATCTCTATTTCCCTGGTAATATATGAGACCCAGTTATAGAGGAAATCAGTAATGTTAAAAAAAAATAAAAGAAGCTGACTAAAGATGTCCCCAGAGGTCTTGTTAAAAAAAAAAAAAAAAAAAAAAAAGTACAAAAAATAAGTAAATAAAAAAAAACACAGACAGCCCAAAGCTAAAATGGTAGCCCCGCACCAATGACCGGTCACCTTTGTAGGACCGCCTCATACATTACACATACAATGTGTATAGCTCCTTACAAATCACATAAGCATTAACCCTTTAAAGGACTGTCTAGCCCTTTTTGACAGATATTCCAACATCCTGCTTCTCTCATGTTGTCTTGTGATCACTTAGGAGTCCTATGATGTTGCAAGAACCCAGCCTGAAAGAAGTAAACACACATGATCCAAACTGAAAGTCTTTGTACTCTGGAAGAAAAGAAAAAAAAAATCCGTCTGTACACAGGAATATACATTTTAGAACTGTGATCCTTTCATTTTGTCTAACTAATTGACTAAAAAGCACAAGAAAAACAAGAAGATAAGATTGACCACAAAAGACAGAATTCAAAAGGATTAAATGAATAGAAGGGACAAGCTTAAAGTGAACCCGTCAGCTGAGCTCTGTGATATAAAAGGGTTGTATGGTTTGAAGCAGGATTTCCAAGTATAAAACGGAGAAAAAGCTCTGTACACACAATGATGCAGGAAAAGCATGTGGGAAGGGGAAGCAGGATTTCACTCAGGGCTGTGCAGTGGGTAAGCCAAAGCTCCGACTCAGACTCCTAAAATTTCCCTAACTCCGACTTCCACTTTCTCACACATAGTGCATGTCTGGGTATATTCACACAGCTTAATTGCGGGGCGTACAGTATGCCCTGCAATTACGCCAGGTCTTCGGGAGTCGCGCTGATCGGCGCGTACTCCTGCCCGCCGGCCCCATAGACATGCATTACATGTTACTGCATAACATGTCACTTATCTCCCAGGGCGTACAATACGATCGTATTGTACGCCCGGGGAGAGGAGGCGTAATCCATAGTTCTCTGATGAGAACTGTGGATTACCGTAATGATTGGGGCACATTTCACTCACATTAGAGCGCAGTACACTCGCAATACGTGGTGAAATGCGCCCCAAAATAAGCCGTGTGAACATAGCCTTTAAGTGAAAACTTTACTGTAGAAAAATGGTAACATCAGGCTTTTTATCACCTTATAATACAATAATCAAGCTACTTAGGTAGAACAGACACTGACAAGCAAAAGAGTAACAATGTTTAGAACTTGTGACTTTCAGGCTGATCCCAGGTCTCTTCTACACGTTCCTAATGTTGGTGCAGACTGGACTTGGGTACAAATACAGCTTTTTCTTTAAACTCTACCCACAAGTGTTGGATTGGGTTGAGGTCTGGGGACTGTGGGGCCAATACAGCAACTCTGCTTCATTGTCATTGAATCATTTCTTCACCAAACTCAACGTATGCTTCAGATCGTTGTCCTCCTGGAACACTATGGGCGACATATATGTATGGGGCTGCGGCAGTAGTCTGGCATCCTTTTAGTATAAAAAACTGGCGAAGCCCTGTGTGCTCGATGAATGAGCAGGCGCACACTAAAATTAGGCACATGATAAAGCGCCTGAAATCGGGGGGCATGCTGGAGACGTGTCACATCACAACCGTAGTATTCTACACATTTATGACTTTAGTACAGGAAATCCAGGCACATTACTGCTGGAACAGGTAGACCAATTTAAAGGTGGTTTACCCGAGTCTGAATTGTCGCTTTGTAGCTAGAAAGCACTAATTCTATGACGCGCAGTGGAACAGGTTCATTTTACGCTACTAGTGCACGCAAAAAACTTGGCGCCTGGGCGCCAAAAATCTTACATGTCGCTATGTGTCGTCCTTTTCATACCCATAATAATAGAGTATATGAAATAACTCAACTTGTAGGACACTCACACATAGCTCAGCATTGAGACTACCATCAATCCTGTCAAGTATCCAGCATCTTTGGCTGCGAAACATCCCCATATCATAAGGCTTGCTCCACTGAACTTCACAGTTCCTTCAATTTCTCAATCCGTTAGCCCCATTTTCCAATACCCATTTGTACCCATCAGAGATGGGTCTCTTGACTTTCATCTCATCTCTCCAAAACACCTGTGTGATCTCACTCTTCTGAAGGTTGTAATTTGTAGTATACAAGAAGAAAAAGATTGTTCCACCACTAGGAGCAAAACAGTAACAATACAGCTGCATGACAAGAATCTGCATAACTAAGCATATACTAAATAGTTGCAGGTCAAATTTATGTACGAGATAGCCAAGATGATTATCTATAAAATGATAGTAGTCTCACATTCAAAGCTGTAGTGAATGGGGGGATATGGAGCTTAAAAGTCAAAAGTTCAAAACATTGTTACCATTTTGCTTATCAGTGTAAAATATATTTATTGGATACAACTTTAGAAAACAAATAACTTTAATAAATTGTAAATATGCAAAACGCTGCAGTAAGTGGGAAAAACAGTTCTCAACAAAAAACATCCTGAGTAACATTTGTGGAGTCTGAATTTTTTCTGCGAAATAGTATTGCCTCCATCAGATCCTCCTTCATAGATGACTTTACATCTGATCTCATAATTTCCAAGCTAGAGGACGGCCTCTCTACACTAACTTGGGTTGTTGGCAAAGAGGCAACATCTCTAACAATTTCGTGGGTATAAAGGAATTGCCTCAGCCACAGTCAGTTCTGATGAACGGTTGAAATCTTCAACTTCTTTGAGAACAAGTGAAAAATTTTGCTAAAATCTGGTCAATCTATTCGCTATGGGAGCAGAATCTTTTCCCCTGCGGTAACGATTTCCCTACTCCTTGTCATCAATTAAACTCATCATCTGATGAGGCTGAAGATATGGGAGCAGTAGCACTGGCAAGACCCAATTCTTCTTGCTCTTGGCACTGCATCGAACTAACTGGACTAATTTGTTACACATTTTGGGAGTCTGACTCCTCATCCCTCCTCTCACTTTCTGTTTCTTCTTTGCTTTTTACTCAGAAATCCTGCTTCAAATGATATAACCCTATATACCACAGAGCTCAGCTCCTCTCCTCTATCATATAACCCTATATATCACAGAGCTCAGCTTCTCTTCGCTATCATATAACCCTATTTATCACAGAGCTCAGCTTCTCTCCTCTTTAGTCCGGGCGGCCAGCATCTTCTCTGCGCAGCCGCTGTAATCCGGCCGCGCAGAGATAGCAACTGCAAACATCGTGCGGCTGCGTCGTAGAGAAAGCAGGGGCGGTGCATTACCGCCTCTGCTTTCCCTATCGCTGTAGTTGCGGCGCTCACCGAGCGCCGCATCTACAACGATGAGCAGCGCAGGGAGTGTGATGCAGTGACGTCACACCCCCCGCGCCCGCTCGGTGCTGTCGGCGCCGGGGAGGGAGGAGCTCGGCCGAGGAATCCTGGAAAGGTGTGATACTCCCTTATTTTTTTTTGGTTTTAATTGCCCTGCCGGCTACTGGTGGAGGGGGGCAGCTATGTATGCATTATAATTACTGGGGGGGCAGCTATGTATGTACACTCACCGGCCACTTTATTAGGTACACCTGTCCAACTGCTCGTTAACACTTAATTTTAATCACCCAAATCACATGGCGGGCAACTCAGTGCATTTAGGCATGTAGACATGGTCAAGACAATCTCTGCAGTTAAAACCCAAGGCATCAGTATGGGGAAGAAAGGCGATTTGAGTGCCTTTGAAGTGGCATGGTTGTTGGTGCCAGAAGGGCTGGTCTGAGTATTTCAAAAACTGCTGATCTCCTGGGATTTTCACGCACAACCATCTCTAGGGTTTTACAGAGAATGGTCCGAAAAAGAAAAAAACATCCAGTGAGCGGCAGTCCTGTGGGCGGAAATGCCTTGTTGATGCCAGAGGTCAAAGGAGAATTTGGGCAGACTGGTTCGAGCTGATAGAAAGGCAACAGTGACTCAAATTAGCCACCCGTTACACCAAGGTAGGCAGAAGAACATCTCTGAACACACAGTACGGCAAAACTTTGAGGCAGATGGGCTACAGCAGCAGTAGACCACACCGGGGTGCCACTCCTTCAGCTAAGAACGGGAAACTGAGGCTCCAATTTGCCCAAGTCATGAAATTGGACAGTTTGAAGATTGGAAAACGGTGCCCGGTCTGATAGTCCGATTTCTGCTGGACTTCGGATGGTAGGGCGAATTTTGGGTCACAACATGAAAGCATGGATCCACCTTTTTGTATAACGGGTTCAGGTGGTGGTGGTGGTGTCATTGTTGGGAATATTTTTTGGCATCTTTGGGCCCCTTGGTACAATTGAGCATCGTTGCAACACCTTGTTGATCTATGCAGAAGAATTTAGAGTTCTGAAGCAAAAGGGGGTTCCAACCGTTATTGCATTTTGGGGTACCTAATAAGTGGCCGGTGAGTGTATGTTGTTTTTTTAATTTGGGGGCAGCGTATGTATGTATTATAATTACTGGGGGGGCAGTTATCTATGTATTATAATTACTGGGGGGGAGCTTTCTAATGTATTTTTCATACAGGGGCGCTATCTATGTTTTTATTACACAAGGACAGCCATCTATGTATTATTATCACTACAGGTGCAGCTATCTATGTATTACTATCACTACAGGGGCCTATTTCTAATTATTACTACTACAGAGGCCTATATATCTTTATTATCACTACAGGGGCATATATCTATTTACTACTACTACAGGGACATATATCTAATTATTACTACTACAGGGGCATATATCTAATTATTACAACGGAGCATATATCTATTTACTACAACTACAGGGGCATATATCTAATTATTATATACAGGGGCATATATCTAATTATTTACTACTACAGTGGCATCTATCTAATTATTCCTACTACAGGGGCATATATCTACTACTACAGGGGCGTATATCTATTTACTACTACTACAGGGGCATATATCTAATTATTACTACTACAGGGGCATATATCTATTTACTACTACTACAGGGGCATATATCTATTTACTACTACTACAGGGGCATATATCTATTTACTACTACTACAGGGGCATATATCTATTTACTACTACTACAGGGGCATATATCTATTATCACTACAGGGGCATATATCTAATTATTACTACTACAGGGGCATATATCTATTTATTACTACTACAGGGGCATATATCTATTTACTACTACTACAGGGGCATATATCTATTTACTACTATTACAGGGGCATATATCTATTTACTACTACTACTACTACTACTACTACTACTACTACAGGGGCATATATCTATTTACTACTACTACAGGGGCATATATCTATTTACTATTACTACAGGGGCATATATCTCTATAATGACAGAGCTGATTACATATGTATATTATATACATGTATAATGCTGACCCACAGAGCTGAATCAGTCTGCAGTTCTAAAATACTGGTTACCCCATACTATACTCCTAAATGACACAGTATACACTTTATTGTGGTTTTTCTTTTGTGTGTGCGATTCTAAACATCCAACCACCTCCATAACCCCGCCCCCAATAACTCCACCCCCACTGGGCCGTGGAAAAATTGTCGTGCATCAAACCGGTCCCTGGTGGAAAAAAAGTTGGGGACCTCTGATATAACCCTATATATCACAGAGTTCAGTTTCTTTCCTCTATCATATAACCTTATATATCACAGAGCTCAGCTTCTCTCCTCTATCATATAACCCTGTATATCACAGAGCTTCTCTCCTCTATCATATAACCCTATATATCACAGAACTCAGCTTCTCTCCTTATCATATAACCCTATATATCACAGAACTCAGCTTCTCTCCTCTATCATATAACCCTATATATCACAGAACTCAGCTTCTCTCCTCTATCATATAACCCTATATATCACAGAGCTCAGCTCCTCTCCTCTATCATATAACCCTATATATCACAGAGCTCAGCTTCTCTCCTCTATCATATAACCCTATACATCACAGACCTCAGCTACTCTCCCTCTATCACATCCTGCTCTTAGATATCACAGACCTCAGCTTCACTCCCTCTATCATATAACCCTATATATCACAGAGCTCAGCTTTACTCCCTCTATCATATAACTCTATATAATCAGAGAGCTCAGCTTGTTTCGCTCTGTCATATAACATTATATATCATAAACCTTATGAACAAAAATGACAATTTGGTTTACACTTCCCCAACTAAGGAACCATTTTCAAGACCGTGTTAGCTCTGCTTCCTGACTAAGGCCAAAGGTTGAATAAAGCGGCTAACTAAGGCAGCAATGTACTAGAGACACTACGGGCTTGTGCAGCAGCTGCAAGCTTATCCTAATGGGTAACTACCAGCTTCGTTAGAACCCAACCCTGACTCTTTGTAACTCACACTAACATACAGAGACCCAAAATGAGAAAAACATGGTGGCTTTCTTCCAGAAATGGCGTCACACCTCTCAGTGGGTTTTGTCTAATTTTGGAGCCTGGTTACACGGACGTAGAGCTAAGCTCCATTAAAGTGGTACACTACATACAAGATATGGACAGGTGTGGCACCATTCCTGGAAAAAAACTGAAAAAACTATGTTTTTCTGATTCTGGACCAACCCCTTAAAAGGAAAGAAGCTGTAAGGGATGTATGTTATGTCAGTCTGTCTATTGTGTACATTAGTTGGGCATTCCAGGATGGTGGTTATACTTCTCAAGTGCGGTTGGAGCGGTTCTCAGTAGTGAAAAAAAATTTATGCTGTGTTGACGCTTACATTAGAAGATTTCATTTTAACACAAAGAAAATGACAGCAGACAGCGCTATTCTTGCTGTTAAAATAACAGACCCCAGTACGGTCCATTAGGTGCCCTCAGCTTTGGTTGTTTCACAGACTGGGCAGAGCCTGCTGGCTTCTGTTTATGACCAAAGCCACAATTGCAGTGTGAACAGAGCTCTAGGCAATACAAAAGCCATTACATTATGTCACATTGACTGTACTCACCACCTCCTTTTCCCATCTCTTCCAGCGTAGCTGGGCATTGGCAGCTGCCATAGCTTCAATAACAAAGGTTGTCGTCATATAGCTAGAACAGAAGAGCAGCACCAAGATAATCACTTCGGTTAGGGCAGAAAGAAAAACAGTCACTATGCACGGAACAGATTTCTATTAAATAGCACCTCCTTAACCCCTTAGTGCAAGTGAACGTATAGTTACATCCAAATGCAGCGGGTGCCAGCTGTTACATAAAGCCGGCAACCGCCACTGGCATCAGAGACAGCTCCAATCCCGGCCACTTAATCATCTAGCTGCTGCAGTGTAGCTAACCATGTTGTGTTAATGATTCGTGCGTGGGACTGCGGTCCTTTGCGGCCCCCGATAGCCACCATTTCCACAGTGATGCCATCATTGGGAGGGCCATTCGGTTGTCATGGCAGCTGTGAGTTTTATAAAAGCTGCCATGATCATACTCTTTTTACTCCCTGCCAAAAGTGGGGTGCAATAGGAGATGAATGAGATACCTATATACAGCATACATTGCAAGTCCACGTACAGAGAAAAAAATATATTTTATACGATATTCTTACTGTTATATAAAATAAAAAAAAAATAGTAAAAATTCAAAAAAATCCATATAAAAAAAAAACAACAATTTCATAATCAATGCACTGGTAAATCTCCAATCTAAAACACTGTCATGTTATTTATGCAGCACGTAAAAAAGAATAGAGCTTGAATTTTGTGGTCATCCGTTGGGGGAAAAAGGGGGGGGGGAAAAAAAAGGGGGTTTTTTGGGGGGGGTTTTTTCCGGGGGGAAAAAGGGGGGGAAAGGGCCGGGGGGTTTTAAAAAAAAATTTTTCTTTTCCAAAAAAAAAAAAAAAAAAAGGGGGGGGGAAAAAAAAGGGGGGGTTTTTTCCCCCAAAGGGCCCGGGGTTAAAAGGGGTTTTCCAAGGGGGGCCCCGGGGTTTTTTTTAAAACCCCCCGGTTTCCCAAAATTTAAGAAAAAATTTTAAAAAATTTTTTCCCCCCCCCCCTTTTTGGCAACCCAAAAAAATTTTTGGAAAAAAAAATAAAAGGGGGGAAAAAAAATAAAAAAAAAAAAAAATTTTGGGGGGGCCCCCAAAAACCCTTTTTAACCCCCCCCGGGGAAAAAAATTTGGGGGGGGAATTTTTTAAAAAAAAGGGGGGGGGCCCCCCGGCCCCCCCCCTTTTAAACCTAAAAGGGTTAAAAACCCCCCCAAAATTTTTTTTTCCCCCCCAAAAATTTAAATTTTTTTTTGGGGGGAAAAATTTTTTTGGGTGTTTAAAAAAAAAAAGGGGGAAAAATTTTTATTCAACCCCGGGGGGGGGGAAAGGGGTTTTCCCTTTTTAAAATTAAAAAAAATTTTTAAAAAAAAATTTTTTTAAACCTTTAAAAAAAAAATTTTTAAAAAAAAAAAAAAAATTTTTTTAAAAAAAAAGCCCCAAAACCTTGGAAAATTAAAAAAAAAATTTTCCCCTTTTTAAAAATTTTAAAAAAAAAAAAATTTTTTTCCCCCCCTTTAAAAAAAAAAGGGGAAAAAAAAAAGGGGCCCCAAAAATTTTTTCCATAAAAAAAACCCTTTCAAAAAAAGGGGTTTTAAAAAAAAAAAAACTTTTTTTAAAAAAAAAAACCCCCCAAAAAACCCTTTTTTAAAAAAAACCCCCCTTTTAAAGGGGTTTTTGGTTTTTAAGGGGGGGGGGGGGCCCCCCCTTTGGGGTTTTTTTTTTTAAAAAGGGGCCCAAATTTTTTTTTAAAATTTTTTTAAAACCGAAAAAAAAAAAAAAAATTTTTTTTTTTTTTTCCCCAAAAAATTTTTTAAAAATTTTTTAATTTTTTTGGGATAAGGGGAAAATTTTTTTTTTGGGGAAAAAAAAAGGGGGGGAAAAAGGTTTTTTTTTTTTTTAAAAAAAACCTTTTTTAAACCCCGGCCCCCCCCAAAAAAACCCTAAAAATTTTTTTCCCAAAAATTTTTTGGGCCTTTTTTTTCCCCCAAAAAAAAAAAAAAAAATTTTTATTTTTTTAAAGGGTTTTGGGTTTTTTTCCCCAAAACCCCCCCCCCCGGGGTTTTCCAAAATTTAAAGGGTTAAAAATTTAAAAGGGGGGGAAAAGGGGGGGTTTTAACCCCCCAAAAAAAAAAAAAAAATTTTTCCTTTCGGGGGGAAAAAAGGAGTAAAGTTTTGGGGGTTTAAAAAATTTTTAAACCAAAAAAAAAAAAAAATTTAAAATTTTTTTTTAAAAAAAGTTTTTGGTTTTTAGTTTAAAAAAAATTTTTTAAAAAACCCGGGAAAATTTTAAAAAAAAAAATTTTTAAAAAAAACCCCCCAAAAAAAAAAATTTTAAAAATTTTTCCCCAAACGGGCCCCCCCAAACCCCCAAAAAAATTGCCCCCCCCCCTTTTTTTTTTTTTTGGGGTTTTTTTCCAAAAAAAATTTTTAAATTTTTTTTTTTTGGGAAAAAAAATTTTTTTTCCCACCCCAACCCGGGGGCCCTTAAAAGGGGGGGGCCCCCTTTTTTGGGGGGGGGAAAAAAAAAAAAAAAATTTTTTCCCCTTGGGGAAAAATTTTTTCCCCCCGGAAAAAAACCCCCCTTTGGGGGAATTTTTTTTTTAAAATTTTTGGGGAGGGGGGGGGGTTTTCCCCCCGGGGGTTTTTTTTTAAAATTACCCCCCTTTTTTTCCCCAAAATTTTTTTCCCCCCCTTTTTTTAAAAAGATTTTTCCCTTAAATTTTT
The DNA here is from genome assembly GCA_025379985.1 of Phyllomedusa bahiana. Lineage (NCBI taxonomy): Eukaryota > Metazoa > Chordata > Amphibia > Anura > Hylidae > Phyllomedusa > Phyllomedusa bahiana. Next base: position 19,448 of record JAODAL010009728.1, on the reverse strand, counting down.
TTTGGGTTTTTTTTCCCCCGGAATTTTTTTTTTTTAAACCCAAAACCCCCAAAACCCAAAAAAAAAAAGGGGGAACCAAATTTGGTTTTAAGGGGGCCCCCCCAAAAAAAAATTTAAAAGGGGGTCCGGTTTTTTTTTTGGGGGGGGGAAATTTAAAAACAAAAAAAAACCAAAAAAAAAAAGGGGAAAAAAAAATTTTTTTTTCCAAAAAAAAGGGTTTTTTTTGGGAAATTTTTTTTAAAAAAAAAATTTTTTTTTTTAAAATTTAACCTAAAAAAAAATTTTTTTTTTTAAAATTTTTTTTTTTGGGGGGGGAAAAAACCCGGGGGGTTTTTAAAAAAAAAAGGGGGGGGGGGGGAAAAAAAGGGGGGCCGGGGCCGGGTTTTTCCCCCAAAATTCCCTAAAATTTTTTAAAAAAAACCCCAAAGGGGGGGGCCCCGGGGGGGGAAAAAAGTTTTTTAAAAATTTTGGTTTAAATTTTTTTTTTTTTTTGGGGGGGGTTTTGGGGAAAGGTTTTAAAAAAAATTTTTTGGGGTTTTTTTTTTTCCCCCCAAAAGGGGGGGGAAAAAAAAGGGAAATTTTTTTTGGGAAAATTTTTTGGGGGGGGGTTTTTTAAAGGGGCCCTTTTTTTTTGGGTGGGGGGGGTTTTTTTTTTCCCCGGCCCCCTTTTTTTTTTAAAAAAAAAAAAACCCCCTTTTTTGGGAGGGTTTTTTTTTTTTAAAAAAAAAATTTTTTTAAAAAATTTTTTTGGTAATTTGGGGGGGGGGTTTTTTTTTTTTGGGGGGGCCCCAAAAGGGGGGGGAAAAATTTTTTATTTTTGGGGGGGTTTTTGAAAAAAAGGGGGGGGGGGGGGGAAAAAAAAAAAATTTAAAAAAACATTTTTTTGGGGAAAAAGGGTTTTTTTTAAAAAAAAAATTTTTTTTTTTGGGAAAAAATTTTTTTCCCGGGGGGGGGGGGGGGGGGGGGAAAAAAAAAACCCCTTTAAAAAATTTGGGGGCCCAAAAAAAGGGGGGGGGTTTTTTTTTTGGGGGGGGAAAAAAAAAATTTTTTAAACAAAATTTTTTTTTAAAAAAAAAGGGGGTTTTTTTTTTTAAAAAATTTTTAAATTTTTTTAAGATTTTTTTAAAAAAATTTTTTTGGGTTGTATTTTTTTTTTAAATTTTTTGGAAAATTTGTTTTTTTTTTTTTTAATTTTTTTGGGGGGGGGGGGTTTTTAAAAAAATTTGGGGGGGGTTTTTTTAAAAATTTTTTTTTTTTTTTTTGGGGATTAGGGGGTTTTAAGGGAATTTTTTGGGGGGTTTTGGGGGAAAAGGGGTTTTTTTTTAAATTTTTTGGGGAAAAAAAAAATTTTTTTGGGGGGGGGTTTGGGGGGGAAAAAAAAGGGGGGTTTAAAAAAAGGTTTTTTTTGGGGGGGAAAAAAAATTTTGGTATTTTTTTTAAAAAACTTAAAAAAGGGTTTTTTTTAAAAAAAGGAGGGGGAAAAAAAAATTTTTAAAAAAAAAAAATTTTTTTAAAAAAAAAAATTTTTTTTTCCCCCCCCTTTTTTTTCCCCTTTTTTTAAAACCCCGGGGGGTTTTCCCATTTAAAATTCCCTTTTCCCCCGGGGCCCCCCTTTTAAAAAAACCCTTTTTCCCCCCTTTTTTTTTTTAAAAATTTTTTTAAAAAAATCCCCGGGGGTTTTTTTTAAAAAAAAAAAACCCCCCCCCTTTTTTGGGGTTTTCCCGGGAAGGGGGGGGGGAAAAAAAACCCCCCCCCCCCCCCCCGGGGGTTTAAAAAAAACCCCCCCCGGGGGGAAAAAACCCGGGGGGTTTTTTTTTTGGGGGGAAAAAAAAAACCCCCCCCCCCCCAACCCCCCCTTTTTTTTCCCGGGGTTTTAAAAAAAAAAAAAAAAGAAAGAAAGGAAAAAAAAAAAAAAAAAAGGGGGTTTTTTTTTGGCCTTAAAAAAAATTTTAAAAAAAAATTTTTAAAAAAAAAATTTTTCCCCAAAAGGAAAAAAATTTTTTTTTTTTTAAAGGTTTTTTTCCCCTTTTTTTCCCCGGGGGCCCCCCAAACTGGGGGGTTTCCCCCTTTTTTTAAAAAAACCCCCTTTTTTAAACCCTTTTTTTTAAAAAAATTTTTTTTTAAAAAAAAAAAAAGCCAAAAAAGATTTAAAAAAAAAAGGGGGGTTTTAACGGGGGGTTTGGCCCCGGGGGAAAAAAAAAATTTTAAAATTTGGGGGGCCCCCCCTTTTTTGGGGGGGGGAAAAAAAAAAATTTTTTTTTTTGGGGGGCCCTTTTCCCGGGGCCCCCTTTTTTAAAAGGGGGTTCCCCAAATTTTTTTTTTTTTCCCAAAACCCCCTTTTTTTTTGGGGGGGGAAAAAATTTTTTTAAGGAAAAAATTTTTTCCAAAGGGGGAAAAAAAAAACCCCCCTTTCCAAAACCCAAAAGGGGTTAAAAAAAATTTTTTTTAAAAAAAATTTTTTAAAAAAAAAAGGGGGGGGGTTTTCCCTTTTTAAAAAAATTTTTTCCCCCCCAACCCCAAAACCCCCCCTTTTAAAACCCGGGAAAAAAAAAACCCCAAAAAATTAAAAAAGGGGAAAAACCCCCCAAAAAAAAAAAATTTTAAAAAACCCAAAAAAAAAAAAAAAACCCCCTTTTTTTTCCCCCCCCTTTTTTTTTTGGGGGTTTTTTAAGGGGTTCCAAAAAAAAACCGTTTTAAAAAAAAGGGAAACCTTCCGGGGTTTAAAAATTTAAAATTTTTAAAAAAAAAACCCCCCAAAATTTTTTTTAAAAAAAAAAAAATTTTTCCCCTTAAAAAAATTTTTTTTTTTAAAAAAAAAAATTTTTTTTTTTTTAAAAAAAACCCAAAAAATGAAAACCTTTTTTTTGGGAAAAAGGGCAAAAAAAAAAAAAAAGGAAAAAGGGGAAAAAAAACCAGGGGGGGGGGGGGGGGGGGGGGCCCCCCCCTTTTTCCCTTTTTTTTTTTTGGGGGAACCTTTTCCCCTTTTTTTTTTTGGGGGTTTTAAACTCCTTTTTTAAAACCCCAAAATTTTTTTTTTCCCCCAAAAAAAATTTTTTTTAAAAATTTTTTTTCCCCCAATTTTTTAAAAAATTTTTTTTTTTAAAAAAATTTTTTTTTAAAAAGGGGGGGGTTTTTTTTTAAAAATTTTTAAAAAAATTAAAAAACCCCCTTTTTTTTAAAAAATTTTAAAAAAAATTTTTTTCCCCCCCTTTTTTTTAAACCAAATTTTTTTTTTAAAATTTTTTTTTTTTCCCAGGTTTTTTTTTTTAAAAAAAGGCCTTTTTGGGCCCCCCCCCTTTTTTTTAAAAAAAATTTTTTCCCCCCAAAACCCCCCCCCCCCCCCCAAAAAATTTTTTTCCCTTTTCCCCAAAGGTTTCCCCAAAAAATCACCCCCCCCCCTTTCCCCCCCAAAAACCCAAAAAAAAACCCCCGGGGGCCCCCCTTTTAAATTTTTCCCCCCAAAATTTTAAAAAGGGGGAAAAAAAAAAAAATTTAATTTTTTTAAAAAAAAGGGGGGGCCAAGGGGTTTTTTTTTTCCCCCCTAAAAAAGGAAAAAAAATTTTTTTTATTTTTTTAAAAAAAAAAAAAAAAAAAAAAAATTTTTTTTTTTTTAAAAAAAAACCCCCCCCCCAAAAAAAAAAAAATTTTTTTTTTTAAACATTTTTCCCCCCCCCCTTTTTAAATTTCCCCTAAAAGGGTTTTTAAATTTTAAAAAAATTTTTAAAAGGGGGCCCCATTTTTTAAAATTTTTTTTAAAAAAAGGGGAAATTTTTTAAAAATTGGGGAAAAAAAAAACCCCTTTTGGGGGGTTTTTTTTTTTTTCCCCCCCCTTTTTTAAAAAAAAAAGGGGGGGACCCCGGGGGGTTTTTCCGGGAAAATTTGAATTCCCCAAAAAAAATTTTTTTAAAAATTCCCCCGGGGGGGGGTTTTAAAACCCAAAACCCCCCGGAAAAAAAAAAAAATTTTTTTTTTTCCCCAAAATTTTTTGGGGGGGGCCCCGGCCCCCAAAAAAAAATTTAAAAAGGGCCAAAAAAATTTTGGGGGAAAAGGGGGGGAAAAACCCCCCCCCGGGGGGGGGGAAAAAAAAAAAATTTCCCGGGAAAAAACCCCTTGGAAAAACCCCCAAAGTGGTAAATTTTAACCCTTTTTTTTAAAAATTGCCCAAAAAAAGGTTTTTTTCCAAGGGGGAAAAAAAAAATTTTTGGGCCCCCAAACCCCCAATTTAAAAAGGGAAATTTTTTAAATTTTAAGGGGGAAAAAAAAACCCCCTTTTTTTTTTTTTCCCCCCCCCTTTTTTTTTTAAAAATTTAAATTTTTTTTTAATTAAGGGGTTAAAATTCCCCCTTTTTTTTAAAAAAACCCCCCCAAATTTTTGGCCCCCCTTTTTTCCAAAAATTAAAAAAATTTATTTTTTTTTTTTTTTTTTTTGTTTTTTTACCCCCCCCAAAAAAAAATTTTTTTTTTTTAAAGGGAAAAAATTTTTTTAAAAATTTTTTTTTTCCCCCCCCCATTTTTTAAAAAACCCCCCCCGGGAAATTTTAAAACCCCGGGTTTTGGGAAAAAAAAAAGGGGGGGTTTTTTTAAAAAAAATTTTTTTTTTTGGGGGGGTTGGAAAAAGGGGGGGGGGGTTTTTTTTTGGGGGGGGTTTTTGGGGGTTTTTAAATTTTGAAAAAAAAAAAATTTTTTAAAAAACATGTCACTTGAGAGGGGTGGGGGATGGACAGAGCGTTTAGAAGTATGCATTTGCCAGGGGCGTATTCTAAAACACCCATGTATAGCAGGAAACCAGTCACACTATAGCAGCCTTCAGTCGGGTGTGAACTCCCCTTAGATTGTCAATGGGTTTTAGAAAATGTAAACAGGAAACCCCTAAACCCAAGGCTTTTACTGGCAGACCGAGGACAAAGCAGCTCGAGACCCCTTGAAGTAAAATTCGCTTCCAGACTCTCATTTCAGGCGGCCAATATGACCCAAATGATTCAGATGTACAAGTTAGGTTTCCTTTAGGGTGTGGTTATATAGTTTTAGTGTAACATTTCTGAGAGCAGCCCATGAATCCGAAGTCAGATGAGTCAATTTTCCTGAGGGCTGTTTAATGACAGGGAGATACAAGGAGGCTCTTTTATCACTTCATGCACACCCACACTCTCTATCAGATCTGTTGCTCTTACTCATATAATCAGCTTGAACATATTTGACATTATCACTTATCTGTGCGGTCTAAAAGTTGTCAAATCTTGTGGTGTACCCTGATCATTCCCCTAAGCGGGAGTCAAGCAATGTCCGTTTGGATTCAAGATTATGGAACACAGTAAGTTTTTATGTTATAGGTGCTTCTGTTTTATCCGGACCCATTTTTATTAAACCCCCTAAAAACAATTTTGAGGGATCCCATTGCATTTAACGGGAAGCAGTATCAGATTTTTGAATCGCTATTAAGTGACGAATCTCAACTTTCAATTCTGAAAAGCATGCAGGGCGATATGTATGAATGGGGCTGCGCCGAATTCGGCGTAAAAAAAACCCTGTAGTGGGCCCGGGGTTTATGATGTATGAACACCCCATAACCCAAAAATTTGGCGCGAAAAAAGTGCCGGGGGAAAACCGCCCCAAAGACATTTTTAGGGCCAAAGTTTTGGGGCGTTCTAGGTGTCCCACCAAAAAATATTAATTAGACCATTTTATAAAATTCTATGATGCCAAAACTTTGGGGGAAACAGTTAGAAAACCAGACGGGTAAAGGTGGTGCCTGCCCGACTTGTGTTTTGGGTTAACTGCCCTGTATGTATGACCTGCGAAGACACCAGACGGGTAAAGGTGGTCCTGAGCAGATTTGGGGTATTGGCTTACATCCCCTGTAGTATGACCTGCAGAAAAAGCCAACGGGGAAAAGGGTGGTGCCCTGAGCCAGATTTTGGTAGGCTTACATCCCCTGATGTATGACGAGAAGAACAGCCAGCCGGGTAAAGGGGTCCTGAGCCAGACTTGTGGTTTTGGTTTTACACTCCCCTGTATGTTTGACCTGCGAAAAAACAGCAAACCGGGTAAAGGTGGTGCCTGAGCCAGATTGGGGGAATTTTCTAAGCCCTGTAGTATGACCTGCAAAAGAACAGAACCAGGGAAAAGGTGGTCCTGAGCCAAATTTTGGGGTATTGGCTCTAATTTCCTGTATGTATGACCTGCAGAAGAACACCCGCCCAGGGTAAAGGTGTGCCTAGAATTGTGGTATTGCTCTAAATCCCCGATTTTGACCTGCAAAAAACAGCCAGCCAGGGTAAAGGGGTCCCTGAGCCGACTTGTGGTTTTGGGTTACCTCCCCTGTATGTATGCCCTGCGAAGAACCCCAGCCCGGGGGTAAAGGTGGTGCCTGAGCCGATGGGGATTGGCTCTACACGGGGCCCTGTATTATTCCTCAGAAGAACAGCCAGCCCAGGGTAAAGGGGTGCCTGAGCCAGACGGGTTTTGGTTATTCCCCTTTTAAAACCTGCCCCTGGTATGTAAGGGATTTTTTCCCCCCAGAAGGAACATTTTCATACATTCTGCGCAGTCTATACTACCTTAAAAGCATTTTAAACGGGTCTTCAGCACCACAATTCATAATGCGCCAAGTGTCAAAGCAATGACTTTTAAGCCCCCGGAAACAGTTTTAAGTGGATTATGAGGTAGTATAAGATCACAGTGAACGGGGGCATGCCCAAAGAAAAAATATCGAAATAGAAAAGTTTTCAGTGTGGGGAAGAAATGTAGTTTATGATTATTGATTTCCCCCAGCAGGGGAAATTTTTTGGGTTTAAAACCCCGGGGGTTTGGGCTGGGGATTTCTAAAGCACAGTTGCATAGAACTTAGAATGGGCTTAATCCTATTGAGTTTGTTGAAGACTAAGGTAGACTGACCTGACAAAGACTAAATTTTGGTGAAGGACTGCATTAAAATTTCTAGAGCATAATTTGGCCCCAGGAGAAAATGTTAGGTTGTCTAGGGCCTCTGATTTATTTAAAAAAAAAAAAAAAAAAAAAGGGGTGTTGTCTGTGATTTGGAAAATAGAGATTAGTCATAAATTTAACCCTAGATGAGGCACCTTCTAAAGAGATAGTCATGGTATCTGCCTTTGTATTTGATGCAGGAGTGATTTAAGGAAAAACAGTACTCCCTTCATCTTCTCACTCTGCATTACTACTATGGAAACAGGGAGGTATTTAAGGGTGGGTGGAGTTCTGTTGAAAATGCGTCTCCTGTGGAGACTTCATATGATCTCTGTACAATGAGTACAAAGTCGGGGACCTTCTCTCAGGGATATTGAATCCTTTGACATCAAGTGATGTGACCTTTACCGTTGCCATATGGAGCACATAACAGCATAAAAGAGGTATGTAGAGGAGCTGTGAGAGCCTTGTAGACACCTGCTTTAATGGGTAGTGTTATAACTAAACTGAGCAGAAATCATTTCTGCAATACAGCGTGGAAGTTGACCAAATAAACTAGAAAGTACATTATTTTTGGTTTGGAGCCAGAGCATATTGGGCCGAGTAAAAGAAGTGTAAGGGTAAAAAGGTTTTCTAACTGCACAGACCTAGCAATACTTAATAAAAGTCTTACATAAACTAAATTTTGGTTATCAGGTTTTCAGGCACCTTTTGGGTTGCTGGGTCTGGGCTTAGCCAGTAGATAGATCCTACTACTCCACAAAGAAGCTGTCTTCCAGGTGTGTGAAGTCCTTTCTGAGGCCAGTCTCCCAATATGGAAGAGTTACAACTGGAAGGCTATGTTCACACGGGTTAACTGCGGGACGTAATTACGCCGTGTGGCCGGGGCGGGAGCGGAGGGGAGGAGGGGGGGCGGCACTTCGCCGGCCCATAGAGAATCATTACCAGTGGCGCGTATACGCCGCTGGTAACTCACATGTGAATTATCTCCCCCCTCGGCGTATTCGCCGAGCAGGGAGAGCAGACGTAATCCATAGTTCTCTAGAGGGGGCTAGTGTGGACACAATGTTGTTTGATCGCATGTAGAGGCCAAAAGGGAATCCCCTCTGTAGGGTAACAGACTTGCAAGGGAAGAGGGAAGGGGTTTGTGGAATGCTCTGTGGAAAAATCACAGTACAAGGCGATACTCACAGCTTAATGGCTGGCCTGAAAAAATTGACCCAGTGGGCAGCAGCACTGGCCCTTATACTACCTGGGCCAGTGTTTGACACCTAAAAAGTGCTGGGCAGCCTGCCCAATCGAATAGTAGTGGCGTATTTGGCTGTAAGCCAGCATGGTGCACTACATGTATTTATATTAATGGTACCCTTCTGTATCGACTTATCTATATGCAATTATAATACCAACAACTACACCCCTCATATATTGAAGTTGTGTGAGTATACTGTGGCTTTTTTGCATATTGGTGTGAATACGTATCAGTTAATGTGCAGTTTTTTTATCATCTAATTGTTCCCCTAGTGGAGGGGGGTGTGAGCTACTGCTCAGCAATTAGCTGCAACTATTTATCTTTCCCAGATAGTATAAGGGCCAGTGCTGCCTCCAACTGGGTCCATTTTTTCAGGCGAGCCTGAAATGCTCTATGCCTCAAAGCCTGTCTAGAGAGATCAGAAAACAATTTTACATTTTGTGCCAGCGAAGTCTATTTCTGAAGTAAAACAAGCCTTTTGTGCAATTTTCTTTCAGGGCATTACAGGGAATCAACCCCATGGGTGGTTTAGATCTTTACTCTGTGGGTGCAGGGCCCTGTCGATTTCAGTGTCAGTTGGTATTTTCATTTCTCTTATGGAAAAACGGATTAAGATGGAAATCAAGATCCAGGTACATATCGCCTCAACCTTGAATTTTGTTCTGTCTGTTGTGGTTCTTCAGGTCATCCACCATCGATGTCTGCAGATCCAGTATGCTGAACAGACTGGAAAAAAATTCAAGCTTTTGAGTCTTGGACTGTAAGGTAGAGGGATCACTTAAGACCACGTGTGGGTCTTGATGCCCTTCTATTCCGGTCCTGTTTAAAAGGCAATCAAGACGAGCTTGTAATTCAAGATGGTGCTTCAATACAGATATAGCTTCTTCAGGAGAAGATCTTGTGCTTTACATGTGGATTGGCTGTCCCTAGAGCTTATGGAAAGCTAGCTTGTGTAGGTGAGGCGTTTTGTCATCATGGAGTCAGGCGGCTAGCTAGGCAGAAGGATGACTCTCACATCTGAGGCCACAACACTCAGGGTACATATGGAGTGCAGCAGTCTATGGAGTGGGAATTGTGACTCACGAATGTTACTCACAGCTGCTGCACTGCTCTGCTTTATGTGGTCCTAGAAAAACGTAGTGAAATCCAGCGATAAAAAAGGCCTCGTCAGCTGTATTGCATCCGGACACTGCAGGAACTGTAGAGCAAAGTTACTGGAAATAGGCACAGCTGATACCAGCGGCAGGGCCATGCTTATAGCTTTCACGTTTTGTTTTAACCCCTTAACGACCTTAGACGTATCCATACGTCCAGGTCGTTTGGGGGTTCACGCACCTGGACGTATGGATACGTCCTGAGGATTGCGCGAACTCTAAAGCAGAGTTCGCGCGATCGGCGCGGGGTGTCAGCTGTATATTACAGCTGACATCCCGCAGCACTGGCCCGACCCCGGATCGCTCCGGGAGGGGGGGGGGGGGGGGGGGCCTTTTAACCCCCCTTAAAATTATCGCGACCATCGGGTCGCAATAACAAAGGGGGGAAAAAAACACAGGGGAGATCGCCCCCTCCTGCATCTGTTCCCCAAAAAGAAAGCGCACGGGATCGCCATCCTTTGCAGCCCCTGACCCCCTTACGACAGTTAGGGGGGAAAAGGGGAAGGCCTTCCCGGGGTTTGTCGGGTGACGTACGAGGCCCCCCGGGCCCCCTGTGGGAGGCCCCCGGATCGTAAAGGAATTACCATAGGAACCAGTGCAAAAGGAAAACAAGCTATGTACAAATTCCTATTGAAGGGAGAGTTTAAAAAGTTTTTCTAAACCCAAAAATCCCGTTTGGGGAAAAAAGTAAAAAAAAAAATGTAAAAAAAAGGGGGAAAAAAAGTAAAAAAAAGTAAAAAAAAAAAAAAATTTGAAAAACAAGTAAAACAAAAACACGAAAAAAAAAATTAAAAATAGGGTTACCCGGGCCCCTTTTCCCCTTTTACAAAGCCAATCGCCCCCAAAAAAGATCAAAAATAAAAAAAGTACCCATATTTGGTATTCCCCGGTGGTAACGCCCTGCCCTATAAATCTTCATTTTAAAAAAAACCCCTGTCGGTGAACCCCGTAAAAAAAAAAAAAAAAAAAAAAAACAATCAAAAAATTTAAGATATTTTTATCCCCAAAACATAAAAGGGAAATTTAAAAAGCGATCAAAAACTCCCTAGAAACGCCAAAAATTTAGTCCCAAATTTTAAAAACCGTCAGTTCATCCCGAAAAAAAAAAGTTTTTATACAGTTTTCTGTATACAGAAAAAATAAAAAATGTATAGCTCTCAAATTGTGATGCATAAATATTGTTTTACACACTAAAAAAACATTTTTTTTATTTTTTAAATTTATTAAACATAAAAAAAAACTATAAAATAGGGTATCGCCATAATCGAAGCGACCCCAAAGAGTAAAGAAAAACTTATCAGGGAATACTTGCACGGTGAGCCCTTTTAAAAAAATAAAAAAAAAAAAACACTACTAGGATTGCGTTTTTTTCTTAAACCCTTTGGCCCCCAAAAAAGGGAAATTTAAAACCCGACCCAAAAACCCTTGTCCCCCCAAAAATACAAAATAAAAATTTCAACCCCATCCCGAAAAAAAAAAACAAGCCCCCCTACACAGCTCCAAGCACAAAAAAAATTTAAAAGTTAGGCCCCCAAACCCCTATGGCGATGCAAAAACGTTTTTTTTTCCGGGGTTGAAAAAAAGTGTTTTTATTGTATAAAAGCATTTAAAAACAAAAAAAATATAAAAATTTTGGGTATCGGTGTAATCGTTTTTGCCCCTGTTTGAGAAAACTACCATGCATATATCCCCGAAACAGGGGACCGCTTTTAAAAAAAAAAAATTTAAAAAAACCCTAGAAAGATTCCCTGAAATTTTGTTAAAAAATTTATCAGAAAAACCTTTTAAAAAGTGAACATAGCATCTTTAAGGCCCCCCCCAAAAAATGGGTCCCCAAAAAAAAATTTTCAACTAAATCCCGCAAAAAACAAGCCCATCCCACAGCTTTTGACACAGCAAAAAAAAAAAAAAAAATTTAAAAAAAAAAAAAAAAAAAAAGGGTGTCAGAAAGGCCCCTTTCATAAAAACGCAATTTTTTATAGACGTTTTTTTTCTACTGTGTAAAAGTAATAAAACAGAAAAAAACTATATAAAATCGAAAACATTGTAATTGTAACCGACCCCCCTAGTAAAAGTTATCACATCATTTTCACTGCAAGGGAAAGCTGTAAAATTGAAACTCAAAAAACCAAAGGGCCCAACTGCTTTTTCCCCCCATTTTCATTGCCCAATGCCTTTAAAAAAAAAAAAATTTGGGAAAACTGTGCATCCAAAATGCCCCATTTCCCCCCTAGTGGATCCCCGATTGGGGGGTTGAATCCAAAAAAAGGGGGACTTTGGAATGTTTTTCGGGCCCGTTCTGCTTTCTTTGGGGGCTTTTTCAAATGCGGGCATTGGGCCCCCCCCAAATCTGCGTTTCCAAAAAGCCCAAAAAGCGCCCCTCCCATATTTGCCCCGCCAAAGGGCCCCAAACGCAGTTTACACCCACAAAGTAGGGTATTTGGAAAGAAATTGCTTTTAAAAAAGTTTTTTACGGTTCTTTTTTTTCCCGGGTTCCCTTTTTTTTATAAAAAATTTTTTGCTAAAATTGCAGATTTTTGAAAAAAAAAAATTTTTTTTTATTTTTTTACAGCCTTTTCTTTAAAAAAAAATTTTGTGAATACCTGTGGGGTCTTTAAAAATACTTAATTTCCCCCTGGGTTTTATTCCTTAAGGGGGTTTTTAGTTTCCAATAAGCGGTTCCATTTTGGGGTTTTTATTAAAATTTTTGAAACCCCTTTGGGGGCCCCCAAAATGAAATGGGCCTAATTAAAATTTGTATTTAAAATTTAGAACCCCCGAGTATAGTAGGGCTCCTCCCATTCTGGGGTTATGGGGGACCAAAAAATGCACCCAGGGCCCCATTTGGGTTTTCTCTAAAAACGGCCAAAACCTGGGGGGGAAATTGATATTAAGTTGAAAATTTTAACCCAGTCACATTTTTTCCTTTTTCAGTGAATAAAAGGAATTGAAAATCTGCAAAAAAAAGTGACATTTTGAAATTTCACCTCCCTTGCTTTTAAATTTTTTGAAATATTAAAGGGGTTTTCAAAATTTTTTATAAAAAAATGTTGGTAAAAAAACGGTTAAAAGGGGTCTTGTTTCTCAGATTTGGGGCACTTATGGGGGGTTTCTAACATGCAGGCCCCCAAAGCCACGGCAGAAAAAGAAGGGGTGGGCCCCCAAAAAAAAAAGCAAATTTTGCAAATTTTCTTGAAAATGTTTTAAAAAATTACTACTAAATTTCCCAAGGGCCCTCTAATGTCATAAAAAAAAAAAAAAAAAACAAAATTTAAAAAATGAATTTCCAAAACCCATATTTGGGAAAATGGTAGATGCTAGTTTTTTAAAAAATTTTTTGTGGTTGAATTTAAATTTGCTGTCTTGGGACGTAGGGAAATTTTTTCAACTTTCAAAATCGCAAATTTTTTTCCCAAAATTTTATAAAATTTTATATTTTTTTCCCCAAAAAAAAAAAGGATTAGTAAAGGATAAAAATTTTTCTAAATTTAAAGCACAATGTGTCCGGGGAAAAAAAATCTTTTGAATCAAAAGGGGGTAGGTTAAAGTAAAAAAAGTTAAAAATTTTCACTAAAGTGCATATGCCCAAAATTTCCCAAAAAGGGGGTGTAAGGGGGAAAGGGCCCAAAAAAGGCTGGGTCCTTAAAGGGGGTTTAAGGGGCTGTTTAAGAATGATTGAAAAATTAAAAACAAACTTCACAACCTTTTTTTGTGTGTGTGTGTTAGTTTTCAAATTCCCAAAATCCCGAGATTAAATTTTTTCCCAAAGATGTGGGCCCTATTAGGCTTAGTTTATGCAACTGAAATCATTTATGTTTATTAAGAGGGTATGGAGCAGGCTCAAACTACAAACCCACTTCCCCCATGTTAAGTAATGGCAGTTAAAGGGGTGTTCCCACAAAGTAAAGTTTACTGCACAGATCGGTTTCTAAACCCAGCTGTGGGGACCAACATGCCCTGAGGGAAAAAAGGAAAGGTTTTCCGGGATAATTGCGGGGCAATTAATAAAGCCCCGCAATTTAAAAAAATGTTTTTTGGAAATCGCGGTTTTTTAGCCTTTCGGTCATTTTTTTTAGACATTTTCACTTTTGCCCCCCGGGGGTTACAAAACCCATCGGATTGTACGCACTGGGGGACGAGGCGTAACTCATAGTTCTCTATGAGAACTATGTATTACCGTAATTTCGGTGTGCATCTCGTGCATATTAGAGCGCAAATACGACACGAGATGCGCGCCGAAATTTGCCTGTGTGAATATACCCAAAGGAGGACAGCGCTGCCTGCAGAAACCTCCCCCCAATCACCCCCTATGGGAGTCACCAAAAGTAGCCCAGCGCAAACCCCTGCTATATTCAGGGGCACCCATAGAAGTGAATAGGGAGGACAGCAATCACCTCCTCATTTTCATGTACAGTCGGCTTGTAGCTAGCTGAAAACCGATCTGTGCAGTGGACTTTACTTCGTGGGAACACCCCTTTAATTATAGAAGGCACCTGACCACAAAGAATTTTTTTTTGTTTCACAATAAAAATTAAAAAAGATAAATTTAAAAAAGGGCAAAATTTTAAAAGCAGAAAAGCCCCCCACACAGCTATGGCCCCTTGGCAAAAAGAACGTTATGGCTCTTAAAGAAAAAAAACAAATGTTTTACCACGTAACCATTTAATGCCTGGTTTGTCCTGCTTCAGCTTTCAGTGTGTTCAAAAGAGGGAGTGTATGACTTGTTTGAACTGCATGGATGTGACCCGGCAGGCTTGACAACATCATGCCTTTTCCCAGTGTGTGCTCACTTTAGTCAAACAAAGGTATGTGTTGGTGTACACGTAAATATTAAAACGGCATATAAAATCCGGTGGTATTTGAACATCGCCGTACCGCGGTCGTCGGTTTTTGGATTTCAGACAGTCCAGTACATAGAAGTGTACTAGAATCCACTGGAAGATAGAACATGTTCCATATTCCCACGGTTTAGAAATCAGACAATAGACAATTTGTGCTTTGTAGACTACAGCTCGGATTTTCTATTGCGGTCTGCGGGCACTGGTTACAAATCGGATTTTTGCAGATTCTAAATACTGAAAACGTTTAAAAATCCGACTAAAAGCCAGTGCTGTGTAAACGTGGCCTTTCTTTAAAGAGCTGTAAATAACTACAATGTTGCTGAGTGGTTAGCACTTCTATCTTTCAGCATAGGGGTCCTGGATTCAAATCCCTATAGAAGTCAAACATGTGGATTTCCCCCCCCCCTCAATGTATATACCTGATTGAAGTTACTTTTTCCTTTATTTGCACTGTTTGACTAAGGAGTACAGAGGACAGGAGCAGAATGATCGAAAAAAACAGATTGCTTGTCAAATTGCAATTCTATTAGCTGGTCTATAATAGGAATGTAGCCCTCACGAGCCTGGGGCAACTCATGGAGAGCCTGCAATCATTGTGGGGCAGACTTGAGGTGACAGAAAGCCACCTATTGCTGTTTAGCTGCCCGGAAGTCATGATCCAAGTTAAATGACTTGGATCTGCATTAGCTCTATCAGTTTACCCTTTAAAGTAAAATAGTACAAAATAGTATAAAGAACAATTACATAAATTGGAGTGGCAGGGGGCCATAGGAAAATGTTTGTCATCTGACGCTCTTGTAATACTACAATAATAACACTGGTAAAGGATTTTACCAGTAATAAAACTGTACAAGGAGGTAGCAGTTCCTTAAAGAGGTTGTTAACTTGTTTGCACCACAGTTGCTCCTTGCCTGGTTTCCAAATCATTGGGTGTGATATACCAGAGTTTCATCCCCCCTTTCCTCTGAGTGCATGCACGCTCCCGCTGCGGTCATGGTTACAATACCACGCAGCATCAGGACACGATGTGGTACCATTCAGTCCTGGCGTCTGTGTTTTGGGGAAACTTCAAACTGCTCCTGGGCTACAGCACATGCCCAGGACCAGTTCTAAAGCATAGACGCTCTATCTTGTCAGTGACCAGGTACGGGAGTAAGTACGTCCGCGCATGTATACGCATTTACGATTTTCCGACCACCAACTGTGTCATCATGAAACTTCCCTCCCAGCCACCACTCACAGTTCAGAGCGGTGGTTGCTAACTATAGCAACAAGTGAGCAGGTCAGAGAGGAAAAAAAAAAAAGTATAATAATGTTTAAATTTTTTAATAAATGTACTTTACAAAAGTGGGAATACCTTTATTTATAACTATGAATGCATGTGTGTGCGAATGGCTATAAGTAATCCTGAGTGTGCGTATTACAATGAGATTACCATGTATACACGAGTATAAGCCGAATTTTATACTCTAGTCACCTGGGTGCTGCAATGGCCTGGGTGCTGGCGGAGATCCATCAGCTGTATGGGACTCTTCTGGGAGCGTATACAGCTGAAGACACTATTGTGGAGCAGAGTGCGAGAACTCTCTGGCACCCAGCACAGGCGGCATGAGTGTCATCACGCAGCCTGATGACATCACGCCGCCTGTGTCGGGAAAAAGCAGAGCGCCTTGGAGCAGCAGGGGAGATAGGCGAGTATTTGTATTTTTTAACAAAACCCTGCCTATATCTGCCTATGGGAGATATATACCTGCCTATCTGGGACACTAAACTGCCTATACCTGCCTATGTAATTTTATTGGTATCCATTTTTATTTTTTAAATTTACCAGTAGCCTCTGCATTTTCCACTCTAGGCTTATACTCGAGTCAATAAGTTTTCCCAGTTTTTTTGTGGCAAAATTAGATGCCTAGGCTATGTTCACATGGCTTATTTTGGGGCGCATTTAGATTACGCCTCCTCTCCCCGGGCGTACAATACAATCATATTGTACGCACGTGGAGATAAGTGACGTCACTTATTCGCGGCGCGAAAGTAATGCATGTCTATGGGGTCGGCAGGCTGACGGCCCCCCCTGCGTCGCAGGAGTACATGCCCATCAGCGTGACTCCCGAACACCCGGCGTAATTGCGGTGCGTACTGTACGCCCCGCAATTAAGCCGTGTGAACATACCTTTATATTCGGGTCAGCTTATACGGTAATTGTTGTACATTTTAACACCCTTTAACACATTACTTAGGCTCCCAACACTCACGACTGCAGTGGCTTGTGTGATGACAATACACACTCTACAGTCTAGAACCCCGCCAGATTTATCATTGTTTAGTAAATCTGGTTCATGTTTAGACACACCTGTCTAGCTTTACACCATTTATTGGTTGGCTTAGTTTGTGCTAACTATTGTGGCAAAATTTTAGCGCAGTTTCTGCTCCATGCCATTGCTCATTATGCCAAGACCCTATTCATGAACCAACACCCATTTCTGTAAATTGCCCTAGTACTTTGTCCTAATGTCTTGTACACTACTCACAAAAAGTTAGGGAAATTTGGCTTTTGGTTGAAATGTCAATATGAACATAAAATTTATTGAATTTTTTTAAATCACCTAAATGAGACCATCTCCTAACTTTAGAATACACATGTCCAACTGTTCAATGTTTCTGTACTTTGTCCACAACTTGCTGATCTCTAAAAAGCTTAATGGCAAAATTCACAACAAGTGTTTGATCCCTGAACTGCCCAATAAATTTAGATTGGTTTAAATTGGGATTGAAACAGTCCTCCTCATCATGTTCACATTTTTGACATCATGAGACCAAGACAAACACCTTACAATTGATCAACATTATCTTGCCATTGTGAGGCTTCAATTAAGATGCGCTCAGACGGAAGTGGCGACTGAGCTTAGAGAGTCACCAGCGGTTTTCAACTGAGATACAGAGACTGGAAGAGTCACAGAAAGGCAAAGAAGTGGTCATCCTTTGGCTCCATCGCACAGATGACCGCTTCATTGTTAACAATGCCCTGTGGAACTGGATGATGATTGCCACCCAACTCCAGGCACGTGTAAGGGATGTGAGAGGCACCAAGTGTCATGTCAGACCATTTGTAACCATTTACATCAGTGTGGTTTGGACACTCTAAACTCAGTAGCCACTTCCATCTGAGAGCACCCACTGCTGATCAATTGTAAGGTGTTGTCTTGGTGTCATGATGTGAAAATGTGAACAGCATATTGAGGAGGACTGTTTAAATCCTAATTTAAACTGATCCCCTAAAATTAATGGGCAGTTCAGGGATCAAACACTTGCTGAGAATTTTGCCATTAAGCTCCTTGTTAGAGATCAGCAAATTGTGCAAATAGTACTGACACATTGGACAGTTGGACATGTGAGAGATGCTCTCATTTACTGCATTAAAAAAAAAATTAAAAAAAATATCAAGACATTTTATATTTCATCCTGAAATTTCAACCAAAAGCCAAATATTCCTAACTTTGTAAGTAGTGTACAATAGCAATTTGTTAATCATGGGTTAATATTGGTTACAGCACAGTAGTGAGCCACATTTCTTACTTTTACCACAGTTTCTGCAATACTCAACTGTTCCAATGTAAAGTCAGCAAGGTTACTGATATAGTACTGCCTTACTCAGCCATTTTACTCAACCTCTGGCTTTGGCCAAGAAGCTAAGCTAGCAAATAACTCGAGATTGAGGAAGTGTGAGCAACACGGTCATTATCAAGGTCTGCAAGACATGCGTCTTGTTGGAAGCACATATCCAAAAATTGTCTTATGAATGGTATTTAGACCACGATCAGAAAGACAAGAAAAAGCTCCTGTCACAGATCTGGTTTTGAAGGCATAAAGATGAGGCACCCATTAAAGGGGGTTTTCAGGATTAGAAAAGGTCCATGGGCTGTGCCTGGTGTATTGCAGATCAGTCTAATTATACATTACTGCGTATTTCTTCTCAAGCGAAAACTACCCATTTACTTGGAAATGAAGGAAGATCAAGTGATCCTTCTGCAGCCAAGTCGTAGGGTGAATAGAATACTGAATGCCTGTGCATTTAGGACACCATGTTGGAGACCAGGAGTGATCATGGCTAACTACATAAGGACTTTCATTTTGTAACTTGAACCTTGTCGTTCCCATGCAATAACTAGTAGATACAGGGCAGGCAGCTTCCCATGGGTCAGTTTAAGCACATAGTTTGTCTAGGCCTCTGACAGCACTATGGCCACACTGATCAGTTACTAATCCTATGTGTTCTCCACGGCCACCTCATTCTCAGGATTAGTGGGAATATCAGGAGGGAGCTCCACATCATTCTCAGGATTAGTGGGAATATCAGGGGGGAGCTCCACATCATTCTCAGGATTAGTGGTAATATCAGGAGGGAGCTCCACATCATTCTCAGGATTAGTGGTAATATCAGGAGGGAGCTCCACATCATTCTCAGGATTAGTGGGAATATCAGGAGGGAGCTCCACATCATTCTCAGGATTAGTGGGAATATCAGGAGGGAGCTCCACATCATTCTCAGGATTAGTGGGAATATCAGGAGGGAGCTCCACATCATTCTCAGGATTAGTGGGAATATCACGAGGGAGCTCCACATCATTCTCAGGATTAGTGGGAATATCAGGAGGGAGCTCCACATCATTCTCAGGATTAGTGGGAATATCAGGAGGGAGCTCCACATCATTCTCAGGATTAGTGGGAATATCAGGAGGGAGCTCCACCTCATTCTCAGGATTAGTGGGAATATCAGGAGGGAGCTCCACATCATTCTCAGGATTAGTGGGAATATCAGGAGGGAGCTCCACATCATTCTCAGGATTAGTGGGAATATCAGGAGGGAGCTCCACAGCCACATCATTCTCAGGATTAGTGGGAATATCAGGGGGGAGCTCCACATCATTCTCAGGATTAGTGGGAATATCAGGAGGGAGCTCCACCTCATTCTCAGGATTAGTGGGAATATCAGGGGGGAGCTCCACATCATTCTCAGGATTAGTGGGAATATCAGGAGGGAGCTCCACATCATTCTCAGGATTAGTGGGAATATCAGGGGGGAGCTCCACATCATTCTCAGGATTAGTGGGAATATCAGGAGGGAGCTCCACATCATTGTCAGGATTAGTGGGAATATCAGGGGGGAGCTCCACATCATTCTCAGGATTAGTGGGAATATCAGGGGGGAGCTCCACATCATTCTCAGGATTAGTGGTAATATCAAGGGGGGAAGCTCCACATCATTCTCAGGATTATGGA